>LOJH01019756.1:7091-21072 GCA_001685095.1 Ellobius talpinus | reverse complement strand
GGGGAGGGGGAGGGAATTGGGAGGAGGTGGAAATTTTTAATAATAATAATAAAAGAGTAAGGAATTCTGAAGGGCCGTGGTGTTTGGAGACATTTCAGATCGTGTAAGCCCCTATACCAGTCCTAGTTAGCTGTCATTTAATGAATACACAATTGACACATAGAGAGAGTCTAAGAAACTTGGAGAATCTTCGAAAGTCAATCTGACTGTGATGGCCAAGGGGAAAAGCTACTAAAGCTGTCCCCATCTTCTCCAGCAATACTGTGTTCTTAAGTGCTAACAGAGACAAGTGACAGCCTCAAGGGACTTGCAAGATGTAGGCATGCAATTCCCACCACACCCTCATCTGACAGTGCTAAAGACACACAGATCCTGAGAATGGCCAAGGATTATCAGAAACTCAATCAGTGGAAGGACACTTTCCTGTGGACACAGTGAGTTTCCTACTTTTCTTCCTTCACAAATAGACTCACAAGCAAAGTAGCAAGAGCGACATAGTTAGAGCTTGATGACTTCCTGTCCTCAAAGTGCAGCCAGACTCCTACTATTACGAACACCCCCATTTGCCGACAACGCACCAAGCTCCTGCTCGAGTGTCATTCCCCAGGGGAACTGTCAGCCATTGGTGGGTGGAGGTTTATACTGGACCGCTGCTACTCTGGGAGAATCAAACAAGGCTGAGGTCCCAGTGGAATAAACCATTGCTCTGAAAATAGATTCACCTTCCCTTGCTGTAATATTTCTCCCAGAGCTATCACCCAGCAACTTATGCACACCCTGCCCCCCATCGTGATATTCAGCTCTGTGCAGTGCCTATTGAAGAATATTCTTCTACATGGAATGTAGCACAGTCCTAGGCTCATGCTAATGCTTTGATCATGTCCTCCAATTACTCCTCCAATAGCTGACCCTCCACACTCCCAATCAACAGCAATTATAAAGATGTGGGACTGTGGTAAGGTTGGAAACAGCAGGGATTCCTCTGCAACTATTATGCTACTGGTCTATTAAGTTTTCCTTCCTCCATTTCCCTTCCCCTCCTCCCCTTCCCTCCTTTCCCCCTTTCCTCTTTTCCTTCATGTCTCCCCACCCCAACCTCTTCTGTCTTGTTTTTGCATTGGAGCTCCCACTAGCCTTCATCAGTAAGCACACTTCCATCCCGAGACACTTTTTCACATCCCATCCTCACAACTACAATCTGCTGCTCCAGGAGTTTCGCTGTCCCAGAGAGCAATGCCTCCCAAGGAGCACAACAGTGGGTTCTTTTAGAGTGGAATATGAGGCAGCTGTGTGGGGATCTTTAAGCCAATGAAGCAGCAGACAGAGAAAGGGCACTAAACACCTGACTGCCAGGGGGTTAGGTTGTTATTACACAATGAGAGGAAGGAGGATGCTCAGTGTAAGAAAACCTGCGGGCAGCCTCTTGTTCTTCCTCACTCTCTGATTAAAGTACATGGAAAACTACAAGTCAATATAGACAGGACTGCTTATGATCTTCCCTTGGGAACTAAGGTCTGTGCCACCCACCAGACTAGGAACTGGAACCAGCAGACAGAGCTGCCAAGTCAAAGGCAATATAGAATGAGTAGCAGAAGAAAATGTGGATGGCCGTGAGCACCTGACCAGAGGCTGGCAGAGATGAGGCTAGAGTTTGGAGTAGCTTTCTTATCTTGATTTGAAATTATGTGTGTATCTATAAACTAGTATTGTACCATTTCTTCTTCAAATTTTCTATTGGAGAGAATTAAAGGGGAATAAATGGGGAATGGGACCCAAGTCTTTTAGTGCCAGAGTACAGCACCCAGGGGATGAACGACCACAATGTTCATCAGTGTTTGTCTGAGCCTTCCTGAGGCATACATCCCTGCCAAGAGTTTGTTTTCAGTCTGCTGGGATCCATTCTGGACCTCTGAACTCAGATCATGAGACAGAATAGTTGAACTGTTTAAACTCACCAAGAGGCTTGTGTTCTGTAACAGCAGCCATATGAAGCTAAAGCAGGGGGTGGCATGGTTTGGATGGCAGGAGAGGTGCTAGGTGCTGATCTCTCTGATAGACTTCACCATGAGTCTGCCCTCATTGAACTGATGTCTTGGACTTGATTGTATTAGTCCTATTTTTTGTCAGGAATTTCTAAATAGAAGAATCAAGTGATGGAGCCAATCTTGTACCCTGGTTATTTTCCCAGATCCTGTCAGACAGGGAGAGATCTGCCTTCAGTGCCTGATCTTAGCACACCACCCCCCAATAGTGCTCTGGAGGAACCCCAACTCTCAGTTCCACTATTTTCTTCTCAGTGACCAAGTCTTAGTCCTGCTTCTGTGGACTGCACTGCGCCTCAGTCTTTGACTGCTGTAACATTGCCTCAGCTCCACGGAAGGAGGGGGGATCAGTGGGCCTAGAGCCAGGGAAGTCCTGACTCCTTGTCCCAGAACTTGCCTTTAATCCTTTCTCACTTTTGCCTTCGTCTTGAAGTTGAAGCTCAGCGCTACCAGTCAAAGCAGAAGCTCCCACTAGCCAAGAACTTCGGTTCCCGATAGGAAATAAGGTCACTTTGTCGTCATTGCTTCTGGGAGGATGATCAGAGAGTCATTCTAGCTCCCTTTTTCTGGCAGAGTCACCAACAGGACCCACATTCTCTGCATGTAAATCTGACTAATATCCTTGAAGCAGGTACACAAAGTGTCACCAGGTTGACCCTAGATAGCTACTTACGATGGAATTTCTTTGTAATGTTAAACAGAAAGCAGATCAAGAGAAGTATATATCTACATATAAATTGGCCAGCATTAGTACCCAAGAGTATTCTGAATGCTGACCTCAGTTGGCTGCTGTTTCCTGATGGTCTGTGTGTTATGTCTCACCAGGTTTCTGGATGTTATCATAGATTAAAACTGTACCATTAGAGGCTCTGCACCAAGGGTTGCATGGATTCCAAGTGTGAATCTCTATTTCCCTTGGAGTCTTAGTTATGCACCAAAAAATGTCTGGAAATGTTTAGACACACCCACCATTTTGTTGAGTCAATTGACTACATGCACACACACACACATTTGTTAGTTTGCTTTCTATTGCTGTTTAAACACCATGAACAAAATCAACACAGGGAGGAAAGGGTTCATTTCATCTCATAGCTTATAGACCGTCACTGAGAAGCCAAAGCAAAAAAAAAAAAAGCTCAAGGCAGGATCCTGGAAGAGGAATGGAAGGAAAGTTACTTACAGGCTTGCTCTTAATGGGTCACTCAGTTTGCTTTTCTATATAACCAAGATGTCCTGTCCGTAGATGATAGCACCCATAGTGAACTAGATCCTTCCACATCAATTGTTACTTAAATAAAATGCTCCTCACACATGTCTACAGGCCTATCTGATGGAAGCATTGTCACAATTGTAGCTACCTCTTCCCATATGACTTTTTGTGCCAAGTTGACAAAAAACCCAATATATATATGTATATGTATGTATATATTTATATGTGTATGTAATGGTATACCATATGTGATTTTATATGTGTGTGTGCATGTGTATATATATATATAAATGTGTGTATGCCATGGTATACCATATGTGATGATATATACGTATGTGTGTTGCAAGGAACTGCTTGTTTGTCCCGGCTGCCCAAAACTGAAATAACCACATGGAAACTGTATTCATTAAATCACTGCTTGGCTCATTAGCTCTAGCTTCTTATTGGCTAACTCTTACATCTTAGTTTAACCCATCTCCATTAATCTGTGCATCACCACGATGTCATGGCCTACCAGCAAAGTTTCAGCATGTCTATCTCTGGTGGTGGTGGCTCCATGGCGTCCCCTGACTCTGTTCTTCTTTCTCCCAGCATTCAGTCCAGTTCTCCGTGCCTACCTAAGTTCTGCCCTATCAATAGGCCAAGGCAGTGTCTTTATTCATTAATGGTAATCACAGTACACAGAGGGGACTCCCACATCATGTGTGTGCATGTATATATGTGTGTGCTTCATATATAATATTGATGGTACATGTATGCATGTATACACACATACATCCCGTATATGTGGCACGCCATTGCATACTTTTCAAGAAAACAGGAAACAAATTTTTAACATTTCAACTAACACATTATTTCATCCCAAGAGAGCCATTTGATTCCCCTGGGCCTCAGTTTCCCCACCTGAAAAGTGAAGTAATTAGACCTCATACTTTAAAATGCATTCTACACTAATTGCCTACTATTATCTAGATAATGAGGAAACACATGGGGTAGAGGAGTAGAGACTCCTTAACTATGGCTCCTTACTGGGGAGGAAGGGTCCTGGGCAACCCTGTGTTTCAGCTGCCTCTAGAAATTCACAGAGAACCAAGTGTAAAGATGAAACCCTAGCAGCCTGGCCTACAGTGAAACAATAAAACTAAAAATCTACCTTCTGACAGATACAAATCAATCAACTAAATCAAGTAATGAAGGAGAATGAGAGGAATCTGTCCTGCACATATGCATCTAATTAATATTTACCATTGCAGCTTCTGTGCTGGTTATGGAGGGGGTCAGTGGTGTTGAGCGACACAGCCAAGACACCCTCCACTCTGGGAGAGCTTACAGTCCAGTCTAGAAGAAGACCTCCATCCATTATTACTCCAAGAGACACTTAGAAGTGATGGTAGAGTTGATGAAGGAAAAGCACAGAGCCAAAGAGTAGGGTGGGGGCAGATTTCCTGGAAGAGCCATTTGGCAGAGGTCGGAGTAGGGTGCAGGATGCATAAGTTCACCCAAGGTCAAGGCCTGGGGGTGGGGTAGCTTTAGAGTGAATGGAGTTGAGGTGCTTTGGATATATTCAAGTAGTGAGAGGAAGAGATGAGGGACTGGAGCTTCAGGTATATGTGATAGGATGCCTGTCTACTCTTCAATTAAAGGTGAGCAGGAGGGAGACAGGTGTCCCCCTACCACCAGAAGAAAGTCAGTGAGATGAGAAAGAAGGTAATAAGAACACTTGAGGAGCTAACACACCAAAGAGTTAAAGGGAAGGAGGTAAACGCGGCATGAGATGAAAGTGTAGTGAAGGAGACCCATGGGAGCCAAGGGGGCTGAGCATTCTCAGGAGGATGTGATTGCTGTGGCTGAATACTGCAGACAGCCACAGCCAGAAGAGTATCCAGCCCACTGACTTCAAGGTCAGAGAGGTTACTGGGGAGCTGGAGAAACTTGTCCAAGTGCAGGGAGTCACAGAATATACCAGAGGTATAGACAGGGAGGTGATACAGTTCTTTTAGAGAGTCTGAAAATGAATATGCAAATGTTGGGCTTAAAGAGATGCAAGGAAGACTGGAGCCAGGGAGCCAGGCAGCTCCTCCTGTTTCAATATTCCCTGCACGGTTTGGAAGCCCTGGGAGGTATCCCTGACCTTCTGACTCTGTCATTCCTCTGCCCATTCTCCTCTTCATTCCGTTTGGAGTAATAGTAAGAGAGTGGCCCTATAGAGACCTCACCATCCGGAGTTCAGCATTTGCTTACATTATCTGAGCATCTGCCGTATGCAAACTGTGCTGCAGAGAGAGACACAGACAAATAGGACGTGTCTGCTCCCTGCCTGTTGGAGTTGAGTCAAATGACACCAACTATACAGGCAACTGAGTGCCCCAGACTTTGCTCATGCCCAGCTGTCCATGGTAAGAAGTGCTGACCGCAAGCCAAATATCTTCTCATTCCCTGTGGAGCGGTGGTTCTCAAGCTTCCTAATGCTGCTACCCTTTAATGCAGTTCCTCATGTTGTGGAGACACCCAACTATGAACTTACGTTTGTTGCGCCTTCAGAACTGTAGTTTTACTACTGTTACGGATCATAATGTAAATATCTGATATACAGGACATCTAATGTGCCACCCCCACTCGGGTTGAGACCCACACGTTGAGAACCACTGCTGCTGCTGCAGCAGGAATGCTGGAGACTAACACACATCCTGGGTGATTAGGACTTAGGGGTTGAGTCTGTTACCACTATATCACCCATCACTAATGACCACAAACTTAGTTCCTAAACCTACAGATATTTAATTCTCTCTCTGTAGGTGGGGGGCTGGGAGTGCAGTCAGATCTTATCTGATTCCTCTGCTTTGGTGTCTCCCACGAACCTGCAGAAGGGTGTGGTCTCAGGCAAAGGCTCCACTAGAAGGATTGCTTTCAACCACATATGACTAAAGGATCTGGCAAGGCTGTCAAACAGTGTGGATACCAGTTCAATAATCAGAGACCACCCTTGGCTCCTTGTTAAAGGGTCTAGATGAGGAGCCATCTTGTTCCATTAAAGCTCACAAACCAAGAAGGCAAGAGCTATAGGCTGCTACAGGAACAAAGGCAATGGGTAACCTAATCATACAACCATTGACAAGACATCCTATTGTCATTTGCTGTATTTTACATACTAGAAGCAGATCACAGGTGAGGAGGGCTGTAGATGTTTCACATGTGGGGAACAAGGATCACTATGGCTACCGCAGACACTGCCACCCGCAGGTCTCTGAAACCACCATGAAGTGCAGAGTGAGCTCTTGCAAGTGAGATTTCTTTTTTATTCCCTCGGTGTACTTGCATTAACTGAATTTTGTCTTTAAAGTTCCATTCAGTTTTAATGGTCAGCTGTGCTCTGGCACTTCCACTGTGAGATCTACCATTTTCCTTGGAGGCAAGAGGCTGCATCCTATCTTTACACGTAGGACCCCCATTTAGCCCATGACACCAGCACTGGCTGGGAGGTATCAGTGGTTCCTGTCCTTGTGTTGCTCACACTCTTCAGCTGAGACCCTTAAGCTGGAAGTATAAATGAGCTCCACTTCTTTCTATTATAGTTCTGGACTCCTGGCCATTTCCTAGAATTGAAGGCCAGTTCAGTTTCTCTATGTGGATGCTCTGAGACCATCCCAGTGAACACTCTGGCTAGAAAACTTGTCCCATATCTCCTGTTCTACCCCATACCTTACTGAGATTAAACTCTATATAGCTCACTGTTCGAAACATGTCATTCAGTGGCTTTTTAGTATATCCGTAGAGTTGGATAACCATTATTAGAATTGATCTCAGAATTGATCTTTGACCCCAAAAAGAATTCTATATCCATTAACAGTCGCTCCCTAAACCTCAAACTCTAGAAAACCACTATTTTACTTCCTGTCTCTGTAGATTTTCTTATTCTAGACATTTCAAATCAATGACATCATATAGTGAATGGTGTCTACATTTATTTATTTATTTATTCGTTCATTCATTCATTGAGACAGGATATCACTCTGTAGCCTCAACCTGGCCTCAAACTCACTATGATCCTCTGCTTCAGCCTCCCAAGTGCTGGGATTGCCAGTATGAGCCGTTACTCCCAGTTAGTTTCTTCCACTTAATGTGTCCAAAGTTTATCAATTTTGAAGCAGGTATTAGCATTTTATACTTTTGTAACTGGAATGTAATTTTTGATACATAATGTCAATACCTATTACCAATATCCACTTGTAATATCAATGTACAAGGTATTATATAAATATGTCACATCTTTCTTAGTCTTTATTACCTATCATGAATGCTGATATGAAGGGCATTTGTATATAAGTTTTTGCATGAATGGGTTTTCATTTATCTTGGGCATACCAAGGACTAGAATGCCCATGTCATAAAGTGACTCTGTTTTTGACAATGAGAACTTACCAAATTGCTTCTTAAAACAAATATACTATTTCAAGTCTCCAGTTGCAATATAAGAGAGTTCACAATGTTTCTGCATCTCTGAAAATACTTAATATTATTAGTCTTCTTTATTACTCCTACTTCTCCACATCACTATAAAGATAGCATTGGGGTGAGTATAGCTTGTTTGATACTTTCAGGGAGAATTTTTAATTCTTAAATAATGGACACAGCAGCATATGGCCTCTGTCTGTTCTCTTTCTCTGATGCACACATGCTAGGACAGGAGAATAAAGGTATTTCTGCTACAGGGGGACTTTTTTTTTACAAGAACTCAAGAGCTGCAGGTTAGAGTAAGCTAGGCCACCAGAAACAAAATTCAAAGGATAGTGCAAATGTTAATTTCAATTATCAACTTGATGAGATCTATGATGTGGTAGTTTGAAAGAAAATGACCCCCAAAGGGATTGGTACTATTAGGAGGTACAGTCTTGTTGGAGGAAGTGTGTCATTGTGGGGGTGGGTTTTGAGGTTTCTTTTGCTCAAGCTTCCCTCAGTGTGATTGTCAGTCAACTTCCTGCTGCCTTCTTGGCAGTATGTAACCAGCATCACGTCTGTCTGTCTGCAGCCTGCCACGCTCCCCATTATGATGAGAATGGACTGAACCTCTGAAACTGTAAGCCAACACCTTAATTAAATTTTTTGTAAGAGTTGCCATAGTCATGGTGCCTTTTTACAGCAATAAAAATTCTATCTAAGACAAATGATGACCTGGAAGAGTAGTGTCTGAGCATGCCTATAAGGAGTTATAGTCACTGGGTTAATTGAAATGATAAGAACTGTCCATTTTGAGTGGCAAATTCCCTGGATTTGCCTGTCTCTATGTATATCTATCCATCCATCTATCTATCTATCTATCTATCTATCTATCTATCCATCCATTATCAAGATATCTAAAGGTAGGACCAATGGCTAAGTGGATAAAGATGCTTGCTGGACAAAGACTGTCAGTCTGAGTTAAATCTCTGGTTCTCACAAGATGGAAAGAGAACACTGACTCTTGTAATCGGAGTCTGACTTCCATACTAATGCATGCATGCACACTCATGCACACACCAACACTAATAAATACACATTTTTAAAGAGAAAAACTGAGCAGAACAAAATATCCATCCTTCTCTGCCTCCTGATTGTGGATGGAATGTGACCAGCTGCTTCAGGCTCCTCCACCCTGCCTTTCTCACAATGATGGATGATACCTTTGCACTGTGAGCTGGAATAAATCCTTTCTCCTTTGGGTTGCTTTTGTCAGTGTACATTACCATAGTAATACAAAGAACATTGGTAAACAGTATTCACAAATCAGGAAAGTTTTGCAGATCAATGCAGAGGCTTCGGAGCAACTCTGTCTAAATTTTCAGCACCATATCTAGCCCTATTGGCTCTGTGAACTGGGTTAAGTTTTCCTTAAACGTCTTTGGATCTGTCTCTGAAAAATGAAAGTGATCATATTATCTCCCTTAAGGGAATCTGAGACTAAATGGGTTAATTCTGGACTCTCAGAAGAGGGCCTGGCTGAGAGGAAGTGTTCCTTAGTGACCACCAATATTAGAAGCTCCTATGAGCACCAGAGGAAGCAGTCCCCACAGATTTGGTTAGCTCTTTGTCTACATGTATCTTCCCCAATGTTCTTTCCAAAATCCTCCAAATCTGGTGCAAAGGGACCAAATCCCGGTTCTTCTGTCTTTCTGCCTGCTTGGCCTCCTCAGAGAAAGACCCTGCACAGCAATGCCAGCCAGCCCGACTTCCATACTCTGAATTCTCTGTCATTTGCATAAGGACACTCTGAGAATAGCTCGTGCTCGAGCTGGGAAATCAGGGGAGGGTTCAAAATGCTAAAATTTGACCAAGCCTCCATATGAAAAATAACAGCTTTAGGGAAGAACCAGAAACATAACCCTCTTTTTCTTTTCCTCTCAAAAATACATTGTGATGAATAATGCCCCAGGGTTGATGTATGCAAACTTCCACGGTGCTCGTGGAGGTAATTGAATCCTCTATAATGATGGGCCAAGAAAAAAAATAAAATAAGAAAAGATCCTGACAGACAAGGCTCAGAGACTGTAGATGGGCCCAGTCTGACTTTTAGCCCACAGCACCTGCAATTATTCTGCAGTGATTTTTATTTATCTACTTAGTACTCCCACTAGGCAGGGAGAGAAAGAGAGAGCAGGAGAGAGTGAGAACCTAGTCAGAATTCAGTCCTCATGGTTAGGCAGAGAGCTCAAAATTGAAAAAGTTATTCAAATGGATAATGAAATGGGGCTAGGCTTCTAACATCCCCCTCTATGGGAAAATGGAATAAATTGTGGGACTCTGAAATGGCTCACACACTGTTTGTGATGGGATTACATACGAGTCAGCTCAGGAGCACTGAGTGAGGGCAGGATCCTAGGGTGAACAGCGGCCATTCTCACTTGCCTGGAGAAGAATGACACCCCTGCCTTCAGTCTCGAGGAGGTCATTGTCACACACTAAGTGGTCCCAGGTGCCCATTTGTGCTGTTCGGATCTGATGAGACAAGGAGATAAAATCTAGCCAGCTGTGGCCTTGGACTAAACACTTTAAGCACAGTCAAACAAATCAGTACACACTCTCTGCTGTAACTTGGTGGAAAGGAGATCCTGAGACCATGACAGTGCTGCCAATCCTGTTTGATGGAACCACAGTCACTCCCATGACCCCTCTTCATCTATTGTGACTGGCAGCCTAAATTATTTCCTTCCATTGTAAGAACTAGCAGGAGGTGGGATGATCTTATGTGTCCACTGCACATCCGTAGTCACTGGCAAAGTCAAAGTGAGTTTGGTGGCCACATGCAGTTTCATCCACCATGCAGGGAGATAAGCCAAAGATGCAGTCACACCGCCATCTTACAGAGCAGGAATAGCTGATGAGCAACAGTATGGTCAGTTGGGTGATGGAGCAGAGGTGTGAGCCTGAGGCTCCACATATTATCGCTATAGTTCTGTCCATATTTTATCCTTGGAATGCTGGCTCTCAGCTTCTGATATTGGACCTCACCATCTAGGGCAACAGGGTCCAGCAGGGCTCTCAACTGTGAAGGAATGTTCTATGGTCTATGTCATCCTCTATGGCTGTCACTGGCTGCATGGGTGATGGAACATTTGAAAAGGAGCCAGTGTGACTGAAGAAATGGATACATCTTATTGAATTCAGCTCATTTATATTTTAACAGTACATATGGCTAGTAGCTACCATACCAGGCAACGGGAAGCTATTCATCTACTCAATAGTCAAGAAAAAATGGTCTTTTTCCAGCAATGTAGTGGTTTAAAGCAAGTAGGTCAGGGTTAGGGAGACTATTTCCCATAACATAGGGTCTAACAAGGTATTCGTGAGTGTTAAGATATCATTGCAGGAACAAATACTGGAGAAAAAAGAATTCAAGTAAGGAAGGACTTATCTGGGGCCTTTGTTTCAGAAACTGCAGTTCACCATGGCAGGGAACCTATGCATAGCCCAAGAGGAGAGGCTCACAGCACGGTGACTGGGAAGCAGAGAGAAAAAGAGGCCTATGATTATCACGAACTTCCTTCATTTTCCCTTTTTATATCTAAATGGGCTGCTAGTTTGTGGGGTAGTGCCACTCACAGCCAGGGTGGGTCTTACCTTGTGGGTTAGTGCCCTCATAGACACACCCAGAAGTGTGCTATACCAAGCCCCTAGGTACTTTCGAGCCAATTCAGTTGATGATTGAAATTCAACATTGCCATGAGACAGTGGAGATTTTTTTGGGGGGAGATGGAAAAATAAACCAAACATCTAAGAAAATTGAGTTCTAGGTGTTTCATGCATGCACACATGCACGCACACATACATACACACACAGTGAAATTATATACTTATGTATATAATTCCATATATTCCTAAGTACAAACATGTATAATCTCATATAAAAATATATAAAACATGTCATTGAATAAATATTTTTCATATATAGGTGTATATAAAATGTATTTCATAAATACAATTTCATATATAATATATAATTCCATATATATATGAACATATATAATCAGTGTTATAATATTGATATTAAACTAGAAAAAGAAAAGGATTATAGGAAAACTATGTTGCAATGAACCATTTAAACAATATACCCTAACATTATCTTCCTTGTATAGGGCTGTAGCACCAATAATAAAAACCCAGAGAAAGATATCAGGGTTTAAGCAGAAATATCAGAGAACCAAAACAGCCAACCACTAGAGAGCTCTTACCTATACAAAATCTTCAGACTGAAAAGAGAGCAAGTTCCTGTTTCATCCCATCTTATAGTCCTCTCTAGTGCTGGAATTAAGGGCATGTACCACCACCCAGCCTCTGTGGCTAGCTAGTGTGGCTACTGGGATTAGAGGTGTGTGCCACCACTGCCTGGCCTGTACGGCTACTAGTGTGGTTAGCTTTGCACTCTGATCTTCAGGCAAGTTTTATTTATTAAAACACAAATAAAATATCACTTTCCCCTTTTCGTCTAAAATAAAAATATATGCGATATTGTGACATTTGGCAGAAAGAAGTTTAATAAAAACATATTTTCTTGTAGAAAATGTCATCTAGAAACCAAAGGATACCCACCAGGGCAGCAACACCAACAACCACAGTCACGAAGGAAGCCAGGGGGCAGGAGCTTGAAGCCTAATGTCATATCTTAGGTGAAAACACATGGTAGGCATCCAGTGCCTTCTGGGATTAGGTTTCAAGTGGAGTCAAGGTTTGTGTCTTTGAAGCTATTGATGTGAGCAGCGGGTAAGATTTCAGAAGCCTGATGTGCAAGAATTAGAAGGAAAAAGTTGCAGAGTCTCCCTGATATTTGTTATTACGATACAGGGAAGGATAAACATCTATGAACAACCACTGCTGAAGAGAAGAGTCATACAAAGCCAGGGGATGGGGCTGGACTTTCAGACCTCGGGGCAAGGAGCAGCAACTACAAGATGCTTTGACCACCAAGAAAAGAATCCATGGGTAAATGCTAAACAATGAGGTTAGCTGTTTCACGCTATAACGAATCGAGAGTTGGAATAGGTCTGTGATTTTATTGGTTTTCTCTAACTTAATTCTAATGAACTTTTCTTGAGGGAAATTCATTTCATAATGATGAAGCTGAAAACTTTGGGAAGTTAAATTACTTGTCTAAATCATGCACTAGAGACCAGAGGAAGAGGCATAAAAGCTCGAGCACTGACAGTAACTCAGTGTTGAGTGGTGTGAGACTCATCTTACAAATACGGATTTTAGTATTTTGGGATAGCATTAGACAAGGTTATGATGTATTATTTCCATTTTATCAGAGTCAGAAATCATAGTACTGAGACACGTTACACACAGGTGTCTCAATCATACAGTAGTCAACTTGCCAAAGAACCCTGTATCCCAAATTCGACGCTTCTTGGTAGAGTATGAGAAATACCTTTTTGTGAATTTTATGCTTTCCAAAAGAACAGTAAACAGATAAACAATGAAGCCCATGATCTTTAGTGAGTCATTTCTGATGCCTGTCTCAAGTAATGACTGAGTTCTCTCTGATGCCCCTCTCATCTTGAGTGATCATTGAGTTATCTCTGATGCCCCTCCCATCTCGAATGATCATTGAGTTCTCTCTGATGCCCAACTCATTTCTTTCTCCCTCTCCTTTCAAGGGTCACTGTTTTGTGACAATGCAGAGACACTGAGAACCATGCATTAGACATAAAGCACAGTGGGATGGCAGAACCAAGCATCTGTTATCCACACCAGGAGTTAGACTCTCAATGCTAAAGGTCAAAGGGCATACTGAAGAGGTACAGACTCAAACATTGAGCTATTTGGCCTTCTCCTTTTAAGGTCTCAAACTGGATTTTGTATCTAAAAAGTAGCCTATAAAGAGGTGCAAACGGTGAACAAATGTGCACGCCGGGATGAGAAGAACTTTCAAAGGTATGTAGGTAGCTTCAGGCTTAGGCTATGGTGCTAAAGTGCTTGTCATACAAGCATGAGGACTCGAGTTGTAATTCCCAGTGCCTATATAAAAAGAATGGCAGAGTGTGCACCTGTAATCTTAGTTCTGGCACGGTAGAGACAGGCCAATCTTTGGATATTATTGGCCAGGCTAACTTGACAATCTGAACTGTAGGTTCAATGAGAGACCTGTCTTAAAAATTAAAGCGGAACATTATTGAGGAAAGTAACTGATGTCAATTTCTAATCTCTGCTTGTGCCTCCACACATGTGTTCATACACATACATACATACATACATACATACA
>LOJH01019755.1:7871-19959 GCA_001685095.1 Ellobius talpinus | reverse complement strand
CCTCCTCTGGTGTGCGGGCATACATGGAGGCAGAATATTGTATACATAATAAATGAATAAATCTTTAAAAAAAAAACAACAAAGTAGGGGACACACCAGGTTAAGTGCAGCCTTGCTGGTGTCATCAGTGTTACCATCACCCTGTGCTCCTGGGTCCAGCTTTTGGATACCTACAAAGGTGATGGGACCGTCTTGTTGGGGAGTTCCTGTGGACAGAGTGCTCTGACTCCCGGTGTCAAGCAGTTTAATGTGGGGGAAGGACAATTGAAACAGGATTTAGAGAAGTCATCTTGGAGACAGGGGGTCAGGATTCAGGGCTTCTGAGTAGGAGTCCTGATTCCAAGATTGGAGGCCCCAGACTGACTTTGAGGCAGGAACCACTGCCATCAGGGCTTTCTTAGATGTCTTACAGAGGAGGATGGGAGAGGTGAGGAACAGGGTAAAAGTGCTTCCAAAGCACTTGGCCATCACTGGGAGTGTTGGCTAGGTTCCAAGCACAAGGCAGAGGAGGACAGGAGCCCCAGCTTGGCTCAGAGGGTTGGGCCTTCCTGATCTCCATCAGGGCTGATGTTGGGGAGAGGGTACGGTGCCAGCCGAGCCCTTGGGATTCCAACGTGGCCAGGGGCTCCAGGGTACAGGTCCTGGTAAGGGAAAGGCCTGTAGGTGGCAGGGGCCAGCAGGACCTCTGGGGTAGGCAGCAGCTGATGGTGTGGCTGGGTAGGGATCCTGGAGTTGGAAGCTGAAGCTTTACTGGCTTCTGAGGGAGGAAAGGGTTTAAGTGGTTCACAGATTTCCCCTTGTAAGCCCAGTCCTAATACTGAGACCTGTCCTGTCTGCCTTGTTCCTGGTCACCCATCTTGACCTGCTTCAGTATTTCTTCTTGTTCTCTTCTCTGCCTGCACTTTCTTCCTTAGCTCTCCTCTATCCAAATACCCTCCTCCCGGTCCCAAGATGGGCTTCCATCTCCTATGCCCAGCTTGGGATACACCTCCTCCAGGAAGCCCACTAGGCATCCCTCCTGTGCTCTATATATACCTTGTCCCTGCCCTGCTCTCTCTGCCCTGGATCTTTCTGCCTAGGTGGGGGTGAGGGTAGGGTATTGCTGATCACGGTGAAGCCCCTTCCTGGAGACCTGTGTGCCTAGCATCGTGTTTGGGCTGGGTCCTCACCTTTCTCTCGTTCTGCCGAACCCTTAAGGAGGCAGGGACCAAAGTTGCTACGACTCCGGGCTGTGATACTGAGCAGTGGCCTTGGGGACACAGGCCTGAAGATAGGACAAGCAGGAATGGGGTAGGAGGTCAAGGGGAACCCCACCCCAGATATTATGGTCAGAGTCAGATGGGGATCCCATGGCAAACCAGAGGACATAACCGTGAAACAGGTCAGGAGTAAAGGCCTTAGGAGCTGCCTGGGTGGAACCTGGGGCCAGGGCTGGGCTTAGAGCGGAAGACAGGTGTGAGACAGTACCATGAGTCCAGGTCGCTCTCTCTGAAGCCTTTGGCAAAGGGGTTGCTGGCAATTTTCAGCTGTGTGATCTACAGAGAGAAAGTTTAGTTACGGGCTGGCCTCCAGCCGTTTGGGCCCCCCGAAGAGCCCACACATAGGCATTTTATCCCTTGGGATCTCCCAGTCACCCACCCAGACCCCCTTGGCCCACGACCTCCAGAGCTGCCATGCAGGCAGATGCCCAGTGGGCAGGAGGAATCTCCAGCCTCAGTCTCCACCCCTCAGAGAAGGGCTGGTCCTCGTGAGCATTGGCATGACCCACCCGGTGGTTCTGATAGGCTGTCACAGCTGTGAACTGGGTCTCTGTGAAGACAAACGACTTGAAGTTTTCCTGGGCGTAGCGGGCGCTGTCCTTGCGTGGGTCCACGAAGACCACGTGGAAACGGGGCTGGTAACGGTGCATGGAGTTGAGAATGATCTGTAGGAGGGTGGGAGCCAAGTGCAGGGGTAGAGCTAGTACACCGCCCTCCCTGGGCCCAAGACTCTGCCCCTTCTTGTCCATGGCCCACCTGTTCTTTGCCTTCGAACTACCTCTCCAACCACCGTGCTAACCAGCCCCAGTCATCTTTCAGCTGCATGCTGGCTGGCCTCCCTGCCTCCCCATCCTGTCCTGCCCTTTCTCCACACAGAAGCTGGGCAAGACACACACTCGCTCTAAATCCTCTATAGCCCCATCCACAGAGAGGAAAAGCCAGGGTTCTCACTCGGCACCCGCCGCTTCCCTTAGCGTCTTTTCACTTCAGCCCCACTGGGAGTCTCTCGACTCACTCCATATTGTCTGGCCTCAGGACCTGTGATCAGGCTGTCTCCTAGGCTCCAAACAGCTTCCTTTCGCACCTTCCCTTCCTCCCTCTCTTCCCTTCCTTCAGATATCCATTCAAATACCACATCAGCCCTGCTAGCTCCAGGCTCCCCCCAATCCATGTAGTGCTGCCCTGCTACAGCTGCCACAGGCCCTCCCCGTGATGGCTTAGTGGCTTGTGCCTCACATGGCCGTTGTCATCCATCAGGTTGTTGGTCAGCTTGAGTTTATCAAAGGACACGATCTGACGCATCCACTGGGCGCCCTTGGCTGGTGAGTCTGGGTGGAAGTGCACCCTGCCAGGTGTGGCAGGATCAGCCTTGCCCGCCACCAGCCAGGCAGAGCTGTGGAAGGCATACCTGGGGGAGCAGATTGAGAGGTCAGGGGCTGTCCCTGTCCTGGTCGGTGCCAAGTCTGACCTAGAGAATGGTGAAGAGGATGATCCTGACCCCACATGCTCAGTCTGCCTGGTGAGTATCCTTCATTTTTTAATTAATTCTGTATGTGTGTGCATGCCTGTGCCTGCCTCAGGCTAGCCCACTCCCTCTGTGCTAGGCTAGCCCATTCCCTCTGTGCTATGCTTCCTTCTGCCTAAAGGCTGTTGCTCCAGGCTAGGTTTCCCTGGCACGACCTCAGAAGGGCTCCACATCACCCTGTCCGCCCTTGGGGTCCAGTTCCTGTCCCCTGGGGCCCAGACCTGTATCTTTTGTCATCCAGAGGGATGAAGTCCATGAGCAGAGCATAATCAGCCAATGTGTCCATGCCCAAGATCTTCACCTGGAAGGTGGGGAACATCCTCCTGTGGGAGGGAGGCACTCAGCCTCACTGTGGCCCCACCCCCACCCAGCCCCCACTGTCCATGCCCATACCTTCCCGCTTTGGTGACAATCATTTCCGTGCCCAGCTGGTTGAATTCTTCCCACAGGGGCTTCATCTCCAGCTGTACCATCACACTGGACACACGTGGGTTCTTGGGGCCCTGCCCCGTGGCCTCCACCATGCCTTGGTTTTCCGAACCTGATGGGAATGACATCCCCAGCCGGGGCTCCCAGCTGGTGCTGGTCACAGGTGGGGGGTAGGTCTCTGGGGGAGCAAGTACCCCGAGACCAGCAGACAATAAGACTGTGGAGAGAGAGGATGAATCTGTAAGTCCTGCCTTTGCCAGCCTGGCTCACTGTCCATCCAGACTCATCTTTCAGGTAGTGGCCTCTTCCTCTGGGAGGTCTCCCTGCCTGCCAGGCTTCTGTTCCCAGTGCTGTCATAAAGCATCACCCCATATTCAGTTACAGTGAACTTGTGTTTGTTTGTTTGTCTTTTTTCCTGAGACTCGGTCTCATTAGCCCAGGCTGGCCTCAAACTCCTTGAACTTTGGAACCTCTTGCTTCCACTTCCCAGGGCCTGGGATTATGAGCCTGTGTCACCGTGACTTTCTGGATGGGAATGTTGAGGCAGGGTAGTCAGTAGCCAAGGCTGGCCACGAGCTAGAGGGAATCCTCCTGCCTCAGCCTTTCAAGTCCCAGGATTACAGCCATTGTTTCTAATTTAAAGTCTTTCCCTCAGCAGGATTCTAGAGGGCAGAGACAAGAGCTACATAGCCTTGGACAGGTTGTCCTTCCTCTGGATCCCCAGTTTCCCTGTCTCCTAGGGCAGACACGCACATTGGTGCGGAGAGCAGAGTGGCAGTGGAGGCTCTTCATAGGTGACATGTGCACAGGCAGCGGGAAAGTGAGCAAGTGTGCAGCAGGAGCACAAAGCTCCGTGGAGCCCCAGCCCTAGTGCTGTTTACAAGAAGGGGGCTGAAGGTGGATCTCAGTTCATCCAAATAACCTAAACTATCTTCCTTAGACTTCCCTATGCCCCCGGCAAAGCCTTTATATTGTGGCTAAAGTATACCTAAGGCAAAATTTACCAAGTTAACCATGCTTAATCATACAACTCATAGCATTAGGAGGTTCAGGCTGTGCAACCCCGCCCTCCCTGCCCCCAACATGTTTGTACATTCTCTGCCATGATTTTCAACACAAGCCTTGGCCAAAAGCTTCCAAACTCTCCACTCTCCCACTAAAAACAATATCCATGGGCTGTGAGGTGGCTCAGCAGGTGAAGGAGCTGAGCAGCTGAGTTCAGTTCCCAGGACTCACATGGTAAAGAGGAAACTGACTTGCTTATCCTCTGACTTCCATTTGTGCTCACTGCTAGTTCGCTGTCTGTTGATGTCATAGACAGCAGGACTGGAAGCAGCTTGGGGAGGAAGGGTTTATGTGGCTTAGAGCTCTCAGTCCATCACTGAGGGAAGCCAGGGTAGGAACTTAAGCAGGAGCTTGGCGGTAGGAACTGAAGCCATGGAAAAATTGCTCACTGGCTTTCTCCTCATGGCGTGTTCAACTTTCTTTTTTTGTTTGTTGTTGTTGTTTTTGGTTTGTTTGCTTCTCGAGACAAAGTTTCTCTGCATAGCTCTGGCTGTCCTGGGACTCGATCTATAGACCAGGCTGACCTTGAACTCAGAGACCCACCTGCCTCTCTACCTCCTGAGTGCTGGGATTAAAGGTGTGCGCCATCACCATCTGCCTCAACTTGCTCTCTTATAAGACCCAGGACCACCTGCTGAGGAGGCACTACACCAGTAGGCTGTATCCTCCACATTAATCTTTAATCAAGAAAACAATGCCCTATAGACATGCCCACAGGCCAGTTTGATGCAAGCAATTTCTCAGGTGAATTCTCTTTACCAAAATGACTCTAGTTTGTGTGAAGTTGACAACTAGCCAGCACACTTACAAAATAAATATTAACATAAAATACTGACGCTAGGCTGGGGACACAACTCAGTTGGTAGATTGCTTTTCTGGTGTCCACAGAATGCTGGGTTTGATCCCCAGCGCCATGTTAAAAAATGCAGCAACGTGGCAGTACATGCCTGTAATGCTAGGATTTGATGGTAGAGGCAGGAGGATAGGGAGCTCAAGGCTCTTACCAGTTATGTAGTGAGTTTGAGGCCAGCCTGGGCTACATGAGACCCTGTCTCAAAACAAAACAAACAAACAAAAGAAAAGGGAAGAAAAAAATAAAAAGAAAATTAACAAGCAAATAAAATGGATAGGACTCTGATTCAAAAACCACAAATAAAGAAACAGTGGCATTGTTCTCAGTGAGACCCAGGTCTAGCTGTTCAAGATGGCTGCTAGGACAAGAAAAGAAGCCAGAACTTAACCAGTGTGGGTGGAATTATGGAGAAACTGTAATCCCAGGGAGGGTGGGATTTTAAAATGGTGTAGCCTTTGAGGAAATCAAAAGCTCCTTACCAAACTAAACATGGAATCACCAAAGGAACCTACGTAAAGATGTCTGCACACCCACCTGGGACAGCACTGCTTACAAGAGCCAAAAGGCAGAAGCAATCAATCGAGTGTCCACTGACAGATGAGCAGATAAACAAAATGTAGCTCACAATTAGAATAGTAATTATAGTAATTAACCCTGTAAAGGAAAGGACTTTCTGAGACTGTGTATGAACATTCGCTCAGTGAGATAAGCCAGAAGCACTGGGTCAAACTGTATAATTCTGTTCACAGAAGGTAAAAAGTTACAGAAACACAGAGTTCAGTGGGGTTGCCAGGGCCCAGGAGGAGGAGAAATGTTCCGTCGGACTGAGAGAGTTTCAGCTTTCTAAGACGCTGAAAGCTGAAAGCAGACTGATGAGGGGCACACAGCCAAGGGTATCCTAATGCCCGATGCTGTATGCGTAACCATGGTTAACACGGTAAGTTTTACATGATATATCCTTGGTTTTGTTGAGGATATAGCTCAGCAGTTGAGCCCTTGCCTAGCATGCAGAGGGACTTGTTTTCAACAGAAATCGGTGAAGGACAACATTCCAGTAAGGGGCTGAGGACAGGAGGGTCCACAGAATCCATGGTGGCCAGAACTCAGGAGGCAAGGTCTCCATTTCCAGCAGCTCACCAGGTCAGCCTGAGAAAGGGGGCTGCTGGACGGATAGAGGTGAAGAGAAGGGGAGGGCTGGTGAGCTGGCTCAGCAGGTAAAATGGTTGCCATGAAAGTCAGACAACCTGAGTTTCATTTCCAGAACCCACCAGGCTGGAAAGAGAGAACCAGCGGCACAAAAGTTGTCCTTGAACTCGCACACGAGTCCCACGGCTGCCCCCCCACACCGTGCACACTTGGATGTATGTGCAGGAAAACGCACATACAATAATTCTGAACAATGAGAAAGACAGGTGGCTGGAGGTGTCTAACACGACACCACTGTTTGCAGAGCATGTGTGGATGGGGCTTTGCAGCAACCCTGACTGCCCCTGACCCATGAAGAGTGTCATAAGATCCTGGGATTGCAGCAGGGAATGGAGGCTTTTGGGGGAAGATCGGCAGGATCTGAGGTTGTAGCTTAGGGAGCCTCCCATCCAGTTGTTCAAGCCCCAGAACCCCATCCACTTATGAGGCCACCTCTACTGCCTGAACCATACCTACCTGCCATGCAGACAGCAGGATCTCAGCTCAGGCGGGGCTGCAGCCTCAGCCAGGGAGGAGTAGCCAGCAACGCTGGGTTGGCCTATATGCTCAGCAACAGACCTCACTCTCGAGCGTGCACAAGTCCTCAGTTCTCAGTCCTGTCCTTCCCTCCTCGACTGTCCTCTGTCCACGTCCCTGGCCAAGGCTTTTCCTCCTGAGATGGCACTTGGTCTGGATGCTCATAAAGTCTGACTCTGGGATGTCCAGGGTGGGGTGTCTTCAAACCACTAGTGATTGTAGTGTCTGGAGCTGGACCACTGGCTGGGTTTAGCTCCAGGGGCAGGCACGTGTGGTAGGGGGCAGGTGGGGAGGCTGTGACGTTGCAAAACTCCCCCTCTCCTCTCCTGGTCCTCTCCCTTCTCCAGCTAAGAGCCCCCCAGCTATTCCTGATCAATGGGCCCCAGTGCAGGTGGGGGTGGAGTGCCATCTTGAGGACTGCCTGGTGTCCACAGGGGCCAGGATTTGGCTAGATGGAAGATTTGGCTAGATGGAAGAGCTGAAAGGGGAGGCAGCAGGAGAGGCAGCAGATGAGGGCTAAGTGCAGAGGTGATGCCCTCCTGCATAGCCAAGACCCCAGCCTACTAGTATTGAATGGGATAAGGGATGAGCAGGAAACACAAGAGAGGCAGGAAGAGCTCCAGACTGGGTAGTCAGATATTCAAATCTTCCTGCCAGTCTCGACTGCCTTGGTTTCCCTGACTTCAGTGAATAATCAGCTCTGCCTGGGATGTTCTGGCCTTAGCTGAAAACGGCATAGCAGGGGTCACGCCCTCACCTGATGATCATCTGTCATCTCCATTAGGGTAAACTGAGGCAGGACCACTCTACCCACTGGCCCCTCTCCAGCCTTGCCAGGCCCCTCCTCCAAGCTTCCCCATCTGTCCTGAGGGAAACCTAGTCACCACCCAGGGATGGGGCTTCCTCTAAGCCCGCAATTCCTTAGCTGAGGGCACCCTTTGACTAGTGGCCTATGCTAAATGACCCACAGAAAATCACCTGGCCAGATCACTTTAGCCCACCCTGGGAAGGAATAGCCAAGCCTCTTTAGAGTCCGGTGCTGCTGGGGACAAATGGGCAGGACCCAATCCCATGGCTGGAGGAGTGCTTTTCTCTGAGTGTGGTGCACTCAGATTAGATAGCCCCGCCCCCTGCTGCCACTCAGTGTTCCTCAGCCTCAGATTCCAGCCTGAAGCTGGATGGGCACCTCCCGCCACACACATAGAGAGGGGTGCAGTGAGGATCCCACCCTGCACTGATTCATACTACACTGTGTGGAGGACATTGACTTTGGCTCTGGAGCTTTTATCTAGGCAAGAAAGCAAGAAAGGGGTGCTGTCTTCAAGTCAAAGAGCACCAGAATCTCCCAGGGGCCTCCAGTGAAGTGTGCCCCAGCCCTCCTGCCCCAGGATTCACTGTGGTGGGTGGGAAGTAGGAGACAAAGGAGAGGTTTGAGAGTCCTGTCCCGGTCTTGATGTGTGTGTGCGTGCGTGTGTGTATGTGTGTGCGTGCGCGTGCACGCTTGTCTTTGATACTTGTAATGGAAAACACGCACATAGCATAGACACGCTAACTCACAGACTACATGCACACACATGAACTCAGAGGCCCACTCACGGCAGGACAGTGGATGAAGCTTTTATGTGTGTGCGTACTGTCTCTCCCTCCACACTGGGAACAAAGCCCGGCACATGAACACATGCACCTCTCCCTAACTGGCCTGCCTGCCTGCCTCAGGCTCCTGCTGGCCCCCACTGCCCTCTCATCCATCTTGTCTGCCAGCTGGTCCCTGGCGCACCCGTATCCTTCACACCTTCTCATCTCACAGCTCAATACCAGGAGGCGGCATGGCAGCCATGGCCGCAGGGAGATGGATGGGCCAGGGAGACTGCAGAGGCCCAGAGCTCTGGGCCCCAGCATCCTGACCTTTCCTGGGTGGATTGCAATGCTTTGCCTGCCCAGGAGGGAACCTGGGTGAGGACCGGGGGACACCACTCGGACCTTGTGCTGGGGTTAGGGAGCCAGGGTGGAGGTGGAGGTCAGTCCAGCAGGGCAGCCACAGAGACCCGGTCCTCAGATTCCAGGTCATGTTTGCTCCCCTGATGCCGCTGGGTGGGGGGAGGTAGAGAAGGTGGTGGTAAAGGAACTTTGGCTTCCTTCTGCCTCGACCCAAGCCATCTCCCTCCTCCCCCCAGTGCCCTGCAGCTGGGCAGTTGTCCTGGTGATACCCCTTAGGCATCCTGAATCCCTTGAGTCACCTGGGAATTTGCATCTAGGCCATGTGCCTAGCTACATACAGATCACCTCAAAAGAACACTTGTGGGCCCAGGACCCTTGGTAACTAACACATACATATGCTAAGAACCCTTGGGTAGGCACAGCTGTGCATGCTTACATGGGTACATGTCTGTAGGGGGCTGGGGATCCCTCCTGGGCTCTTGAAAGTCCCTCTACAGATCGTTCTCCACATATAGGATCTCTCCCTATTTCCAGGATGTGTGGCCAGATGTGGGCACAGAGATGGCTGTCACTGGTCCCAGGTCCAAGGTTACACTTACTGGCCCTTCCCCCAGTTTCCCCTTCAGTGTGCTGTGCCCACACGTGCAGGTCCTTGCATGGTCCTGTGGGCATCCCTCCTCTCCTCCACCCACCTCCCCAGTCAAAGAGAGGCCATACTGGGCAGAGAACAAGAACCATGGTTTCCAGGTACATTTCGTTTTATATCATGGGATGGTTGTCTGGCAAGGGACATGGTGCCCAGAGTAGGACAGAGGACCCTGGGCTTGGTAATGTTCCTTAGGACCCATTGCTCAGATATGGAGACTAAGACCAGGCAGGTATGACTTGGGTTAGGGAGCCAGGGTGGAGCTGGAGGTCAGTTCGAGCAGGGCAGGCACAGAGACCCGGATCCTCTCAGATTTCAAGAAAGCCACGTGTTTCTCGTAGTAGGCGGCCTCATTAATGAACACGGGGTACACAGTGGAGTTCCCCTCGTACAGCATGTCCTCACCACTGAACAGCTTGAAGATGGGTTCACCGGGCCTCAGTGGCTCAAAGTCATGGTCCTGGGAGAAGAGCCAAGGCCAAGGTAGCTGAGGCCATGATCTCTGCCCCCATCCTCCCTCCCCTAGGAGGGAGTAACTCCAGCCTTGCCAAGGAACACTGCCTAAAAACAGGGTTAGTTCTGAGAAATATGTCATCAGGTGTAAGAACATCATGGAGTATACTATGCAAATTAGGATGGCGATGACATCATCAGGAAATACCCTCTCACCAGAATTGCTTCCATCTACAGTCTCCTCTTGGACAAAGTATAGAACATGCTTATATTTTTTAAAGTAAACTCCCTAAAATAACTGTTATTACATATCATTAGCAAAGCTTATGGGCAGCCCTGGCTTATGATGCTCTGCCAGGTGTCAGATACTCTAGAAATTAGTTACTAAGACTGCTGCAGGAAAGGCCACAGGGCTACACAAGACCCTGTTCAACAGCGACCCCATGTGGACAGTCAGCTCACAGACACGGGGTTGCTTGCATATCCATGAAAAAAGAATGTTTGCACTTCCAATCAGGTGACTATGTCTGGTTCCCACTGCTCTTCAGTTAAACAGCCACCCGGGGCCTCCCTCCACCCCAAGTGTGAAGATTTGTGCTGCTCCAAATGCCAGGTATGAGGCGGGGCTCCAGCTGCAGGCTTGGACTGGATCAGCCTCTGGTCCAGCTAGGATTCTAAGGTACGGGGGGCTCCATCGGACGTTCAGGGTACCACCCCGACCCCACGCTCCCTGCAGCACCGACCTGAAGCTGAGGGTGCACAGTGCCAGCCAGGTCGCCATCTGCAGTGCATGGGAAGTCCACACTACCCAAGGTCCTGTAGATGTCTATCTCAAAGGCGGGAAAGGCCTTGCCTGTGTAGAGATTGAGTGTGACTGCCTATTTCTCAGTTTTCCAGGAGCCAGCCCTCTCCCCTACCTCAGTTTCTTTAAAAGCTACTGTGGGATCTCACCTTGGTTGAAGAGTTCGATGAAGTCCAGAGTGGAGGCCACCAGAGTTCTCATCTGTGAGAACAGGTCAGCCCGCAGCACACCCTGAGGCTGGGGGCCCAGCTCCAGACCTGGGGACCAGGAAGGGAAAAGTCAGGCAGGTGCCCTAAACGCAGACACCTACAGGAGGTCCTGCCCCTCTGGGTGCTGATTCTGCCCTCCAAGCGTCTGTCCTACCCCTTCCAACTCAGCCTCTCCAGGCCCTGACTCCACCCACCCTTCGGCCCCTTCCCTCTTCTCCTCCCTGCCTATTCCTCCTACCCCACCTGCTCACCGATTCCATTCTTGGACACAGATTCCACACTGTAGGTCTCCATCCCGGGTGGCTCATACTGCAAGAGGCGGCAGGACAGCCCCGGGTTCTGCAGCTGTAGAGTGAGGGGGGCCAATCAGGATCCAGGCCTTCTTGAGAGGGGAAACTGAGGCACTGAGACTGGGAAGAGCAGTGTACAGGAAGCACAGTGTCATCCGCCCTGCCCCACCTCTCTCCCTTGGTTGGAAGGTTCCAGAGACTCTGGAGTACCTGCAGGTGGCAGGCCCCTGGGAACAAGGGACAAGCAGAGGCAACACTGGTCCCTCGGCCCTGCTCCCTGCCCTCCCTCTCCCTGCCCTCTAGGGACCACCTGTAGGTAGTGGCACAGGTGCAGGTTGAAGGAGCTGTGGGAGGCTTCAGAGATAAGGCAGACCCCAGTGTTGGCGGTGGTGTTGTGCAGGTCCAGGATAAAGTCGAAAGCCTGGTCTGTGCCCTTGGGACCCAGTAGCCGGTTCAGCTCTCGGGCTCTTGTCACCTCATATGGGTCATCAGGAGTGGCTGTGGAACTGTGGGGAAAGTAGGGCACACCAGTCCCCATCATCTCAGTCTCCTTCTCTTGGCTAGCTTCTCACCTTTGAGGGCTTGACTGAGATGCCACCTCCAAGAAGCCTTCCCAGACTGCTCTTGGCCAAGTTGGATGCTTCATGTAGCAAGTGGTGCACACACACACGCACACACACACACTCTTCCTCTGTGTCCCCAGGAACCTGAGGCTCATACCTCCTATTCCCCATGTGAATCTCACTCCAACTGATAACAGTCTGGCCTAAGGATCAGTGACTGACCCAGCTTGCTGTCAGGACAGACTTACTGGAAGAGGTGACATTGATCTGAATCTCTCTAAACCAGAGGTTCAACGAGCAAAGGCAGGGGTGGCTTGCTAGTCACAGAGGCGGG
>LOJH01019753.1:406-21073 GCA_001685095.1 Ellobius talpinus | reverse complement strand
AACGCTGAATGGCCAGGCAGGAAGTATAGGTGGGTCAACCAGACAGGAAGTAGATGTGGGGCAATGAGAACAGGAGTATTCTGGGAAGCAGGTAGCTCCCGCCGCAGTCCTGCCCAGACCACAGAAGAAGCAAGATGTAATCTGCCCGGCTGAAAGGTGCCAAGCCATGTGGCTAACATAGATAAGAACAATGGGTTTATATAAGCTACAAGAGCTAATATGAAGCCTGAGCTAATGGGCCAATCACTTTATAATCTTATGGAGACTTCTGTGTGATTTTTCTTTGGGGCTTGCCGGCTGTGGGTTACTGGGTAGGACAGAAACCCCAACAAGCCCTAATGTTACAGGCATTTTTACCTGTGGATTGTCAAGAAAATGACTCCTCCCTAAGCTGTACTGTCCAATTTGATAATAATAATGATAGCTTATATAGAGTTTTGATGAATAAAAATAAATACAAGGGTATGTTTCACAGCCAGGGTCCGTGAGTCTCACCTAAGGAACTGCATGGATTATAGCTCAATTTAATGACTAACAATTGGGTAGCCCAGTTAGTTTAAATTCATTCAACTTTAATGTTGGAAGATGTGTTCACAGGTCTTGGAGTGCATCACAGTTAAAACAAAGCTTTAACAATATTAAACTAAGATGTTTTTGTTAAATAACTTTAAGGTTAAAAAAAAAGCCCAAGAAGACAATCTAGACAATCTGTGCTTTAGAAAGGCACAGAGTTGAACATGGGACTCTTTAAGGTCAGGGAACAAGAACAAAGCAACCCAGTTATTACTGACTGATGGACTCTCCTTGCTAGGTAAGTTGATGATCAAAGACGATGATTAAGTCCTTATAACCATTTCTGCCCTCAATCTCCTGATGTAAAAAACTATTAATAAATGGACATGTACCCTAAGGATTTAAAGTAGAGCTAACTGATTCTTTTTTCATATATAAAAGTTTAGGTTTGTGATTCCTTTAAGATTCCTTATAAGATTACCTCTCAAGATAAGTAACAAGATAATTGACCCTTTGTTTGTAACTGTGAAATGTTACCTGCCATCAAAAGACCTGACAAGTACATCTTGCTTGCCCACACAGTTAATCTATAACAAGTTGCATGGGTATGAATAAGTTCTTGGTACATATGTTCTTGGGATAATTTGTTTATCACCTGTAATACATAAAATGTTTATCATGTGAGGGAGATGGAAAGCATGTTTTTATCTATAATCATTCACTTGAAAAATGGAATGCAACTGTTTTGATTACTGTACTGCCTGGAAGATTCTGTTGGGGTATAAAAGCTGTCAAACAATGTGAGATAGAGATAGAGAATAAAGAAAAGAAAGAACAAAGAAGGAAAACATCAAGAGAGTTTGTGAGTGTCTTTTCCCTCACATTCCTCAGACAGAAATGATTAGCTTCACTGACTCCGTGGATTCCTGTCAAAGCCCTGTGCTGTTGGAGGCTGACTCCCCAGACAGTGATAGTTGAGTGTTAAATTTATTGGGCACCCAGTGAAGACAGGGGCTGATCTCTACAGGTCCGATCTGCTTTATCCATATTTGTCTCACCAACAGGATTGGGGACGGCTCAGCGGTAAGGTTGCTCCTGTCTATCTCTGACTGTCTAGTTCCTAGAATCCTACTGAACTTAGAGTAGGAGCCCAGTTACCAACTGGTGCACAGGGATGTGTCTGCAGATTTACTGTTTCTTTCCATTAGTGCCATCTCAAGTATAGGCTGTGCCTGGATCCCATTTTTGTAAATTCCTCCATGACAGGCACATGCCACATTCTGCGACCATAGTCATTGATCTCCAGAGTTGCTTTGATTATGGCTTTCACTGTCACACCTCAGCTCCTCCATCCTTCCCTTTGGTAATCTTGCAGGACTGCCTGTCTGTTAGAATTAGATCTAAGTCTATAGTAAGATGCTCCACACAAAGGGTACTGAAGGAAAAAGGGGGCTCAGATATAGGAAAGTTCTGGTGAAGCACTCCAGATGACAGTTTCAGGAACTCATGGTGATCATTTATGACTAATTTTTTTAACCCATCCAGATGCTTTAATGTAGCCACTGGCTTTGAATTGGCTGAACAACTGGGAACGGCTACGTTACTGGGTGGAAACTTAAAAAACCATACCTGAGTTGCCACGGACAAGACATCTTTCTTTTCAGGGATAAGACCCTTCACCAGATGGGGTCCTGGATTGAGAGACTCTCACAAAGGGCTCCCCTCGTACCTGCACTGATCTGAGACAACCAAGTAGTAGGAGCTCTTATTCTCATTACATAAAAGGTTCCATGATGATGCCATGTTTCAGAGGAAAGAAGAGAATAGAGAAGGTTAATCCTTGCCCAGGCTGCTCAGAGACCATAGCATGGAATCTAGACCTCCTGAACTAGAGGAGAAATCTCATCGCCCAGCAAGCCCCTCTGTGCCTTTCCAGGAAGGTCCAAGAGCTTTGTCAGATGTTGTTCCAACATCAGACTTCCTACTTTTCAGAATCCCAAATGGCAGCCTCACAATCTCTTCCTAGCACATAGGAAGAATGAAATGAGCTAGGACAGGTGTTAGAGACCAGGTGCTCTTCCAATCTGCCATCAGTGGCTCAGCGCCAGCAGCCACAGATCACATGACCACCAGCCAATAAATGCGATACAGGTACCCTTTAAAAGGTCCCTGGTCTCATGACCTGCTCTCTCACATGCTCTCTTGCTCTGTCTGTCTCTCACTCTCTGTCTCTCTGTCTCTGCCTCTCTCTTGTCCCTGCTCCAAGGCAACCTTCCCCCACCCTGTAGGAGGATCCAGCCATGATAAGCTTAATAGGAACAGACCACCCAAAGGAAGTTCTTAACTTCCAACCATATCACCTGCCAGTGTTGGACCCAGCCATGACAAGCTTAATAGAGGCCTGGGTCTCAGTAGTTTACTCTGAAGCAATACCTGGTAGCAGGAAGGACCGCAAACTGAGATTACCCAGACATCACTCAGGACCAGACCATCCAAAGGAAATTCCTGACGTTCTATCCATTGTAGATAGAATCACCTGCCAGCACACACTCACCAGGACACCCTGAGTCAAATGTCAGCCAATCAGTCCTGAACCTTAGAAATCCCTCACCTCCACCTTTACTACTATGAAAACCCAACTCTAACTGAACTTGGGACTCTCCAATCACTCCAATACGTTGGACACATGGAGAGAATAGGTTTGCAAACTTGTGTAAGAATAAAGGCTCTTTGCTTTTTACATACAGGACTTGGTCTCCTGGTTGGATCATGGAGTTGGGGGACTCCATGATCTAGGCATATTAAACCCCACCTCAAGAAATCTCTTGCATGAGATCTGTTGTGTGGTGTGATCTCTGCAGCATTCCTTGGCCCCAACTCACCAAGCTATCTCTCCTTCTTTCCACAGAGTAAACCCTAACAATAGGAAGACTGGATAAGTATGTGGGGATTCAGACAGATAGCCTTGTTTATTTCCCAGAGATTAGCTCTTATCTTTGTCCCTTGGGTTGATAGCACACACCCACACCTCTGAACTCTTGCTATTCTTTCCAACTACAAATCCCTCCATATTTCTGTTTTTCCCTATCAAAACCCAGATAGAATGCCATTTTCCACACATTCTCCTTCCATATTAGTGTTCTCCCTCTCCCCATCCTTTGCTAGCAAAGGACACTGTGTCAGCAAGGTGGCCAGAAGAGTGTCCGACTCATCTCTAATTACACTAAATAAATAAACAGACTCATCTCTAATTACACTAAATAAATAAACAATTAGAGTACTCTCCAACCCCCACCCAGCTTCCTGCACCTCTCCTTCAGCTTGGCTCAGTCCCAGCAAGTGGCCCTAGGGACTTGTCCTTCATTTGTCCTCTATCAAATTCCTCCCCTCTACGTGTGAGGAACCAACACTCAGCGAATAAAGTAAGGCACACGGTGTCTGCAGTTGAGAAGTGATCCACAGAACCTGCCTGGATTTCTTACTCACTTCCAGGGGTTTGAACTTGTACCTAGGGATCAGTATTTTCTGCTGCGGTCATTAGGATTCTGAGTGTATGACATACATACCCAAAAATGCAAAAACTGGCAATAGGTAATAAAAATGATTTGTTATTATTAGCACCATTTGTGAGTCAGATATTACTCTAGGAGTTCGGAGAGGTAAGTTAAGAAGACTCAGTTCTCAGCTTGCTTCAGGAACAAGCCATCCAATGCTCCTCACGTTTCTTCTCCTCCGTGAGCACTTTTGTTTCCCTTATGCAAGAACCACAGTCATTCTTGCAGTTACCTCAAATTCCAGATGCTATGCAAACCACCCACATACTGCTTCACTTGTTCCACAATACATTCTTCTGTTGGTTTCTGTTTTTCAAATAGGATTTCTAGATGTAGCCCTGGCTGTCCTGAAACTCGCTCTGTAGACCATGCTGTCTTCAAACTCACAGAGATTAGCCTGCCTCTGCCTCCTGAGTGCTGGGGTTAAAGGTGTGCTCCACTACTACCCGGCCACAATACAGTCTTGAAAATGGGAATTGTTACTGATCACTGATACTCTCCAAGAACCTCAGACAATGTGTGGCGTACAAAGAGCAATTCAGTGCACTCCCCTTTTTCAGATAAAGCTATGTGGGTTTGTCCCTGAGGTGGGAAATGGGGAGCTGGGACCCAAGGAGTGAGTGCCCTTTGCCCATCTGTGTTACTTCTCCAAGGAAACATCAGCTCTTTGTCCTCCCCATTTATCTTTGCTTGCTTTCCTAAATTACCATATTTCTCCTTTGTGTGCTAGAAGATTCCTTGTCAACTGCCACAAATTGACTTCATTGTTGATCCAGCCAAGTCCAGTTCCAAGATATCCCTATTGCCATGTGAGAGGGCTGAAAACTGGAGATTGCAATTCTCTAAGCTCTTGATCCTCAGCTCCCATTGCAAGTGGCTAACCCTCAGCGCCTCTGGGAAAGCAGTTCAACTGAAAACAAAGCAAATGCTTTGAGGAAGAATCTCACTCTTGCCCCTGCCAAGATAAATAGCCACACACTACAACCGTAATAGCCACTTACACCAAATTAGATAACCTAATGAAAGGGAAAAAATGGTACCATTAAAACGTGCAATTAATATAAACAGGAGGAATGCTGGTTTCCAATCTCTCTGATTCTATTCCAACCACACAGACCTTCATCTGCCTTGATGGGGCTGCCCACGTTACTTTCCTCACCGCAGCCTATTATCTCACTCACATCCGCTGCTCTGTTGGATGGATTCCTGTTTTCAACCTCGGCTCTTTATTAAAGTTACAGAATCTTTCCCCCCCAAAAAATGCTTTTCTTCTGTCTGATTCCAGAGCAGTCCACCCATCCATCACTAAGTCTTCCATTTCTGCAGCAAGCATCAATTGGACATGCCTGTGTTCCAAGCAGTGCTCCCTAGACAACCTGGCCCACTGTACTAAATGCTCCTTTTCCCTGGAACATCTCCACCCTTGTAGTTTTAACTAGCATTTGCTCACTGATCATTTTTGAACATAAATCTCCAGGCAGAGACCTCCCAGCTAGTTGTATGCAAGTCTGAATGTCTGCTGGACATCTGCTGTTTGATGTCCAATACACAGGCGAAACTCAACTTGTTCCAAACAAAACTCATCAATCACCTTCTCTAAACATGCTGTTCATTCCTCATCATCCACACCCTGATGACTGACTTCCTGATGAATTCAGTTCTGCCTCTTTTGCCATAGAGAAGCGGATGGCTCTTTGGCCAATCGCTGTTAGGTCAAGTTTGTCTTCACCTGTGGTAGTCCTCTCGTTTGCTCTGCCCACATCCTTGTTAACGGTATCCACCCTTAATGTGCCTCAGCTCCTCATATGATATGCATGCTTCCTGTCAGGACTAACTCATTTGCTGACAAGTGGTGTTTGCTGTGACCTAACCACTGCCTCATGCCCCCCATTCAATATTAAGGCAATGTGTTCAGCATCACCCACTGCTTCTGCATAGGGGATCTATACAGAAACCCTGTGGCTCTTTGCCGAGACTAACTTTCAACCTTTTGTCTTATTTAGGGTTTCTATTGCTATAATAAAGCCCCTGATCAGAAACAACTTGGGGAGGAAAGAGTTTATTTGACTTATATTTCTATATCACAGTCTATCATTAAAGGAAGTCAGGACAGGGACTCATGACAAGAGCCTGAATTTATGAACTGAAGCAGAGGTCGTGGAGGAATACTGCTTACTGACTTATCCTCAGAGCTTGCTTGGTTTGTTGTCTTATACAACACAGGACTACCTAACAGAAGGGAGACTGCCCATGGTGAGCATCAATCACTAATCAAGAAAATGTCCCACAGACTTGTCCACAGGCCAATCTGGTTGAGGTTATACCTCAACTGAGATTCTTCCTCTCCCAATATGTCTGGGTTTGTGACAAGTTAACAAAAACCAACCAGGACGATTTCTCTAGACATTAGGTCTTCTAGAAGATTTTGTCTAAGTCAGGCAGGTTTTAAAAACATCACTTCATTTCCACTGTCTATATTTGTGTTCTTATTAACTTCCTTGACTATCTTAGTTCTTAGGAGCTGAGCATTTAATAACAGTTTGCTTGGTTCAAACCCTGAACCAGATCACTTTGATTTTCCCATCTGAAAACTGAAAGCCCCCACTGAACAGGACTTCATTCCTTCAGCATGTGAAGTGTAGAACACAGTGTTAGCATATAGTTCGCTAGCAATTGCCTAGCATTACCCAGCTGACACCGTGCATCGTTAACACTTCCTGCATCTATGACTGTTGGAATGAGCTTTGGATGAAGATAGACCAAGATTCTATACCACCTTAGTGTGGTCTCTTGACCTCATCAACAGGCAAAGTACCACCCTTTCCCAATGAGGCTGCTGTAGGCCAGGCATGGAAGGCACTTGGTGCCCACCAGTGCTCTCTGCATTTATTAAGTTCTCTCTACCTTCTCCTGAGCTTTGCTGTCCCCACTGAAGCTTCTGAAGGTACCCTGGGTGGTTCTAGATGAACCTGAACAAGTTCGGTCACTCACCAGAGAGGCCCCTGGAGTCCCTGGCAGCCTCTGGTGTGTGCAAGGCCTAGGGGAGTTTTTCTTTATGAACTCTCAGGATTGCTCAGGTGTCTTTTTAAGTCTCTGAGTGAGGGAAAATATATTTACGCTCCATGTTTATGTGTGTACACAGCATGCTTAGAGCGTACTTTATCCTCGGCCTTTGACAGCATTCAGAGCTGACAGAAAAACATGCCAAGACTCCCTCACTTGCAGATACCACAACGCTGTGTTGAGAACTGGCGAGATACTCATGTATTGTCATTCTTCAGAAGTCATCGGCCCCACCTAGTTTAGTTCAGGGGCAACACAAAATCGCCTAGCCTGAGTCCACTCCAAGTTTGCAAAGTTGACCTCAGTCCTTCATACTTTTTTTAAAATTGACTTTTTTAATGAATAGAGACACTCTTGTTTGAGCTACATAAAATTGCTTGGTCAGAAATGATAGAGTGTTGGTGATTACTTATGATTATCCTAATATATTTCTACAGTGAGCAATTCAAAAAGTATAAAGAGTCCAGAGGGATCTCTCCTATTCCAGCCCCTCACAAGGGGTGATTTGGAAAACAACTAAGCTATCATGAAAACTGTGTTTCATGCATATTAATTTATAAATACACAGGAAATATATTGTTCCCGCCTTACTTACCATATCCTTTAGAAATTGTTCCAGAGAATACTTTGGTGTTGGTTAACCATTACCTAGGACTTTGTTCATTGTTCCTGGTCATCATCCTGACATTGTGGGCGCTACTGTAAGGAACATCTAAGATGTGGCCGATCTCCATGGAAATAGACAGGCATTTTCAGTTTCCATGGCTGTGTTTTCCCTGCAGTGGTTTCTCTAGTCAGCATCCCAGGGGCAGTTACCAGTGGCTGTGCCAGAGATCACAACCTCCAGCCAGGTGCCCTGACCCTGGGCTCTGTGACTCCTCTGCCTTCCATTGTCTTCCAGCCCTCAGCAGCTCCAGTAATGCTCTGGCTGTTGAATTACCTCTCCGCATCGTGTCTCCCTGTTTAGTTTCTTCAGCATCTTTATAACTGTCCATTTTCAGTCATCCCCATTGGCTTTGAATCCTTTCACCCCCTACCACCTCCATGCTGGACACTGAACTGTTACTCTCAGAGTGATGGGAATAAAGAGAACAGGCCACATTCTTCCGCCGCTGGTGTGAATGGACATTGCTGTCAAAGTCCTCTGGCATGTACTTCGGCAAGAACCTTAAACATGAACATAGCCTTATCTATCTTCAGAAACATGCAGTGTCATGTTTGTGAGTGAGCTAATCTTAGGTCTCCGACTTGCTTCTAAACAAACTAGTGAGTGAGGGGGTGGTCCACAGATCCCGGGAGAATGGCCCTGACATGACAGTGGACCAAACTGAGCTGCATAAACACCGACCATGGCCATCTCTTTGTTGGTGTATGCCTGAATTTCAGTTATAGAATGTACTTTTCCAAAAGCAAGGTTAGGCTTTTCATTCTTCCTCATAGATATTAATCCTAAGGAAAAGTAAATTCCTGAATGTTTAAAAAATAGTTTCACTTTGGGGATGTTTTTAACAGCATTCTTTAAAATAAACAATTGCAAATGATCTAATATTCCACAGTAGGATGCTCTTGTTGGCATTTCCAATATAGCTTCATACCTCTTAGGCTTAAAAAGAAGTTGTAGAATAAAAGAAGAAAATTAATGATTATTTAAATTGGTTCATAATATTTTAAATTGAACAAAGTCATATAAACCTTTTGATATCACAATTAAAATTTTTAGAGACTGTCTCATATATTCCAGGCTGGCATTGAGCCCCTTTCTTATTGATGGGTTTGGTTTTTGTTGTTGTTTGTTGGTGTGAGACAAGGTCTCACTCCCCAGACTGACCTGGAACTAGTTATATAGACTTTGCAGGCCTCAAACTCGTAGAGCTCCAACTGCCTCTGCCTCCCAAGTGCTGGGATTAGAGATCTGAGCCACAAGGTGCTGACACCCCTTTTTATCAGACAGTCTTGAACTTGTGATCCTCCAGCCCCTACCTCCTGAGTGCCCGAATCACAGGTGAGCATCATCACACTTGATCCTATGTGGTGCTGGGGATCGAACCCAGCCCCCATTAAATTTTCATATGTGTCAGCTGGAGAGCGCAAAGGACACAGTCAAGCTAAACAGTGCTGACCAGGTGGATGCGGCTGTCTGCTTTCTTCCTTTGATGGGTTGCTTTTTTTTCTTTTCTACTTAGTTTCCCTCCTGATAACATGCACGTATGACTCCCGAGTTCTAAAACAGAATGAACACATTTCCTTCCTCATCTCCTCCTCTCATGTCTTTCCTAAAGCACTTCCGCCCTGGCAGCAGGTGTGCCTGTACTGAGTAGACAGACGGGGTCTCACTTCAGCTCCTTTTTTCTGCTTCCGCTTTCCACAAAGGCCCTTTCTGCTGACCTTTGCGAGACAGGGATTCAGGGAAGGGTGCACGGGCTGGCGACTGCAGGAGGAAGGAAAGTACACAGAGGAGTCCGATGGCCACAACGCTTTCCGAAAGTGTGATGGGCCACGTGCAAGCTTCAGGTTGAGAATGTGCAGTGGCCGAGGGGGCCCTGTGTGTGTGTGACCCCTCCTATTCCCTGGCTATCCTTGGCAGTCTGGTGCTCACATTTGATCCTCGACTCCTGGTCTTCAGTATGTTAAGGTCTCTAGTTTGGAGGAGTACACCTTCTCAGCACCCACCTTCTAGGCTGCGTACCCACCCAGTCTTTACACCGTGGGTTCATAATAAGGATATGTAAAGATGCACCCTTGTAAGCACCAGAAATATTTCAAGAAGGGGCTAGGAGGCAGCTCAGTTGATAAAGTGCCTGCCTGGCAAGTTGGCCGTGGTAGTTCACACTTACTAAGTGCTGAGGAGGCGGGGACAGAGAAATCCCTCAGGCCCACTGGCCAGCCAGCCTAACCCATTCAGCAAATTCTAGGCCTGCACTGAATGCTTAGAAATCCAGGTTCCAAGCACACGCTGCCTAGGGAGACCCCAGCTTCTGTCCTCGGGAACACCGTGTCCCTGGCAAGGAGCTAGACTTCCTGCAGCCCTTAGGACAGTCTTGACAGTAAAGTATTTGTGGAGATAAAGGGAAGTAACGCCATGGATACACTTGGATCAGCACCCAACAGAGTGTAATTCCACCTTGACACCCAAGTCAATCAGCTGGGGTGCCTCAGAAATCACTGAGCTGTCCTGGATCTGTTACAGTGCAACTGCTCTGGTTGTAGTCTGGGTTCTGGGGTTTTCCAAAGATCCTCAGATGATTCTGACCTGCAGCCAGGACTGGGAACCGCTGCCTCTCACATGAGGAACTACCTAATAAATTCGGGATCTGGCTGTTCAGTCCCTCCCAATCATCACACTGCCTACTGATGGAGGGAAATGAGCACTGCTCCTCATCCTCAGCTCTGTCTAGCTTCTGTGAGGCCGAGGGCTTCAGCCATAGCTTTTCTAGTCTCACTGGTACCTGCCCTTGTTGTGGGATTCTTTTACTCTAGCCCAAGGTTGTTGTTTTTTACTCTTTTGACTTTTTGTGGGGAGGAGAGCACCACCAAGTTGCCTAATAAGTCACACCATAGAGTCTTATTCTTTCTTATAAATGCCCAGTCTTCGCTTGGCTTGTTTCTAGCCAGCTTTCCTTAAACTATACCGCCTATCTTTTGCTTCTGGTCTTTTATCTTCTCTATATCTGTTTAGCTTTCTTTTATTCTTTCTCTGTGACTTGCTGTGTAGCTGAGTGGCTGACCCCTGATGTCCTCCTCTCCTTGTTCCATCTTGCTTCTTCTTCCCTCCTCCAAGATTTCTCCTTCTATTTATTCTCTGCCTGCCATCCCTGCCTATCATTTATCCTTCCTCTCTATTGGCTGTTCAGCTCTTTATTAGACCAATCAGGTGTTTTAGACAGGCAAAGTAACACACCCTCACAGAGTTAAACAAATGCAACATAAAAGACTGCAACACACATTTGCATCATTAAACAAATGTTCCACAGTGTAAACAAATGTAACATGTCTTAAACTAATATTCTACAACATGTACTAGCTGTGATCGGTTACTCCAGCACTCCAGCAGATGGTATTCGGCTAAGAGTGGCCCTCCTGTCCAGTTCTGGGAAGGACCATTCCAGAGCTCCTACATTAGTGGAAGTAGGTGCAGAAGGAGGTGGCATCTTCTGGCTTTGGAGATACCTATGTGCCCTGGGCACTCTGGGTAGAGAGAACATCCTCGGCCTTGTCTGATCTCAATGAAGGAAGGGGACATTGTGCTTGATTTTGTAACGAGTTCTGGTGGTAGATTATAGCAGAAGAGCCACTATGGTGTCACAGAGAACGTGGCTGTCAGTGTGAGAGGCAGTGCCTGAGTCTGTAAAATGGATTTTAGTTTGAACGACGTTTCTTGATTTTGGTTGACACCATCAACCTGTATTTAGAGCATGCTATAGTTTGAAAATGGTTTGTCTTCTCCCAAGCTCATGTTGCAATTGAGTCCTATTATGAGATAGTGAACAATCAGATCAATTAAGACCTGTTAGTGGTGATTAGGGCTCTACTCTCACATCTAAATTATCTTCCTTACATGATTAATTTATCAACGGTTGATGGGTTATCTTGATAGTGGGCTTTCTGTAAAAGCCCATTTGGTTGGGTTTCCTATCCTCCTGCATCCCCTGGAGATTCTCCCCTCCAAAAGCCATTATCTGTATGATCCCTTAACCTTAAATTAGACCTAGGAGTCAGTATTCTTTCCATTGTTTCAACTCACTAAACTTTGGCACCTACTATCACCAACAGAGGATGAAGCAGGGCAGAACACAACTAGAACAGTCATTTCAGATGGGCGGCAGCCCACTTTCCAGCTCATGCTTCCAGCGCACTTCTGTTTGTCTGAAGACAGACTTTCTCTGTGTAGCCCTGACTGTCCTGGCACTTGCTTTGTAGACCAGGTTGGCCTCTAAATCACAGAGATCCACCTACCTCTGCCTTCTCAGTGCTGGGATTAAAGGGTGTGCGCCACCACCACCCAGAGCCAGCACACTTTCATTGCATCCTATAGTCAATGGACTTGGTTGCAAAATGGTATCTTCTTTCTTCCGTCCTAAAAGAGCACAGAAGTAGCCTCAGAGACTTGAGGAGTGATGTCATTACCCCTTGGTCCAATTGTTCTCAGCTGGGGATGAGCCTACCTTTAAGGATGTTTAGCAATGTCTGGAGGTAATTTTGACTGTCCCAGCTGAGGAGAAGGTGCCTCTAGGCCCCTGGTGTCTAGGGCTTAGAAATGCCATTCCCAGCTGCACAGATGTTCAGCACAAAGTGTTATCAGCTCCCACTGTAAACAGCACCAAGGTTGAGAAACCCTGCCGCAATCTCTGTGATTTATTGAACAGCTATTAGGAGCCAGGTGTATGCTAAGTCCCAAGAAGAGACTGGGAAGCTGGACGCTCATTTCCTGCTCACCTGTGACTCACAGTGGCATCCTGATTCCTATCAGTTGCTCCACTGAAGCAGCACAGATGGAGGCTTCTGCACCTATAGAAATGTCCCCAGTCCCCTTAGGATCCACTGGACCTGAAGATACCACCTTCCTATACAGACAAAGCTCTGTGGGGTGGAGCACATATCACTGTTGGAGACCATACTCTGGCTCCTTCTATCACAGTTATCTTTAAAACTTCCTGGGCCATTCCCTGATTCTTGGTTTTTTCCCCAAACAATCTCACACTAAAATTCTTGGTCCAGTAATTCCCTCTTTGAAGAACCTTTTCTGACTTTGATTGCTGCTCGCCTTTTCTCAGATACCTGATGCTCCTTTCTGATGGTACCCTGTCATCTTAACTTTGCATCCCAATTGCAAAGTCACATTGGAATGCTCCTTCTCCTTCCTCCTCTCCTTACTCTTTTTTTACATCCATCTTCTCTTTCTTCTCCACTGGTACTTGAGGTCAAAACCAGGGACTGGGCATGCTTTTACATGAGCTAGACTCCCAGCCCTCAGCTTCTTGATGGTCCCATGTGGTCAACAGCAAGGTCTTTAAGACCATAAAGCCTGGATTTCCCTTCCACTCTGGTGTTTAATAACTACGACAGTGGAAGTCTCCTATTTTTCTCAGCCTCAGTTTTATTATGAGGATGAAGGTGGCTATCATGAGTATGCTGTGTCAGAAACAGAGATGGATGTCCCAGTTGGGACCCGAGAACTGAGGCAGAGGTCGTTTGTGGGGCAATGTTCCTGGATGAGACTTGTGACAAGTGACCAGGTGATGGGTCAGCACTATTGACACATCTTAATCTTGGAGTGCTTTCTCTTTTATGGTCCCAGGGAGAAGATTCCATCAGACCTGATTCACAAGCTCCTTCTTTCTCTTCTCCTACTTCTCCAATGTGATTTGGTTTCTTCGCAAGCATCAGTATTTCCTGGCGTGAATAAGTCATTTGTCAGCATGTGGTGCTTAGTGTTCTGGCCAATGGTGGTTGTTTAGTTGTGTAAACAGTGCGCAGAGTCATGCTTTCTTGGTAGTTACACTCAAAATGATGCCACTCATGTCAAGCCTGTTCATTTTTAGAGAGAATCGTGGCCAGAAACTAGTGCGTTGCACAACACAGGGTGGCTGCTGCAGGCTCCCTTCAGCAGCTCCCAGAGAGGAGGCTGTACAAACCAGTGAGGTCATTCCTGTGTGTAGCTGGTGCCTAGTCTCTAGGGACCTGGCACATGACCCCGGATGTTCTTACTGTGCCCATGATCACCAGTAGCCTACATATGCTCAAACACTCCGTCATGCCTGCTGAGGGAATAAAACGAAGTCTTGGAGATGTTAGGGAATGTGTCCAGACTTCATGAGGTCAGTAAGCAGCCTAGCCAGCATCTGAACCCACACCTCAGTTGCTGGAGGCCACATAACTGCCTGCCACTCCTACAACATGACTACTCTGCCTTGCCCAGCCTTTGGGATCCACCTGGAGAAAATGACAAGTACCTGATGGAACACTGAGCTTGCTAGGAAGATCTGACACAGCCTTTGAATGGGTACCAGCACCTTCTGTCTCCTGCCTTCTGAGAAAACAGCCCTCCCTGTCCCATTCCCTTTGATTTAAGGCAGGTGTCTCTCTGCCATGCAGTCCCACATTCTCCCCTGACCCTTCTGCCAGCTAGGGCCCCTTCATAGTCTGGCTAATCCATTCCTTTAATTCAAGCCACATAGTGGTGACTGGGATTGGAAAATCAGAATAGGGTTGGGAACTAAGATGGCTTTAGAACAGAGATCTGGAAAAGGTGACAGATCTCTCCTAGTTCAGTGTCCAGAAGATGCGAAGGGTTGGTTCCAGTTCCCAGTGCACACAGAAGACCTCAAATGGATGTGCTGGGTGAGCTTCAGGGGAAGCATGGAACAGAGCAACCACGGAGTTACAAGTAGCGAGTAATGCTGGCTATCAGCAAGGGAAGCCAGGTCTCACAGCGTTGTAAAGCATCAACATCAAAAGACCTTTCTGGTGTTTATTCTGTATGAGGCAATGAATCACTAAAAGGTTTTTAGAACACACACACACACACACACACACACACACGACAAGGTAGGAAAGGTGGGAAAACTGTTTTGCTTTTTTTGTATGCTTTTGTTTGTTTGTTTGTATGTTTTTGCCACTGTACTAAAGTGAACTGTGAGAGTTAAAACCAGACACTTGGAGACCCATCATGACACTCTCACAATTACCCAGATGAGAAAGACTGGGCTTTGACAAGGCTGTGGTGGCAAAGTGTCATGGCTCAGATCTTGAAACGTGGTTTGAAGGTAGAGAGGACAGGACTTGATAGTGAGTTGGATATGAAGTTCAAGAAGAATCAAGTATGATCCCAAAGGGTTCTGACTGAGCAATTGGAAGGGTATGTCATGAGCTGAATGGAGGAAAAAAAATGGTATCGAGAGGCAGGATCTGACTGGGTTAGAAGTGTTACTGTCACCCATGTGCAGACAACAGGAAAAGCAATGGCCTCCTGAAGAGATGGGCTAGAAAGCCCTGGTAGCTGGAGCCCTCAGCTCAGACCGCGGAGTCAGGGTTAGGAGGAAGCTGCGGTGGAGGAGGAGGAGCTGGCCGAAGGTAGACAGGAAGGCACAGAAGGGCGTTTCAATAGTTGTCGTCATAAGCCAGATTTGTCACCACCTTGCTCCTACATCACGGGCAGTGATTCTGTCTCTGGCAGGTGTGGAGGGGCTGCTGAGGACCGTGAGGTAGAGAACACTCATCGGAAGGTGACTTGGGACAGCCAGACTCCATTCACAGGCAGGAGAAGCCTGAGTTTTGCTTTCCTGGAAAACAGCCTTATTACCTCTTTGCTCAACTATCTTCTCACCCATAGCAAGTCCTTTATGATATCCCGGTGTATGTGTGAGATTAGTGCTTTTGATATTAATCACTTATCATTCTTATCAGATGAATTTCTCCCACTCTCAGTTTGTGACTGAGAAGGTAAGATGAAATAACTTGTCCCATCTGACACAACCAGAAACGTCAAACCACCCAATTTCCTTTCACTCTGAAGTCTATCTTTGTCCTTGCTGGGATTTCTTCTCTCGTTCACCCAAGTAATGTTTGTGGAAGACACATCTTGTGGCAAGCCTTGCACTGAGTGCCAACACTGTGCTGGTGGGCTAGACAGGCTTATAAAAGTCTGCATTATCACATACATCACATACTATCATACACGTATCTTATACGTTCGCAAGAGCATTATGAAAACATGCCCTGGACAGCCCATAGTCAACCCTCCAGGTCCCAAAGCAGCCATTTTAGGAAATCTCCCTCCCTTCCTGAGTCCTCACTTGAAAGGACCCCAATAACTATTTTCTTGTTGTATGACAAATTTGTTGAGGAAGACATTCAAGGTGTGCCTAGAGACATTATGAAAACCAAGACACTAGAGGGTGGCTAAATTTAAGACGTGATTTCCCTTGTGTAGGAAATCTCTGACACTTTGTATCTCTTATTTATTCTGCCAAAAGCAATTTAGTGGGGGGAGTTGTGAAAGAAGGTGAACGGGAAGGTGGCCAAGTGAGCTGTACCTGATTCCAGCCATTCAAGTCTGCACTAGTGTTGCTGTGAATTACCACACAGAGCTGGGATGCTGGAGGGAAGGGGCCCTCCTGCTGAATTATGGGTCAGATAGATTCTATTGCTCCTAGTGGCGTTAGGGGATGTAGCATGCCTCCAGTCAGCTCCCCTTGCATACCTAAAAGCTTTCCATCTGCTGCAATTGAGGTAAATCATCTTAAATCTCAAACTATTTCTTCCTGTGCCTCTGTCCTCTGTCTCTGTCTCTGTCTCTGTGTCTCTCTCTGTCTGTGTGTGTGTGTGTGTGTGAGAGAGAGAGAGAGAGAGAGAGACCATTTCTTTTATTTCCAGAAAGTTCTCAGAGAAACTATATAGTGGCAATTTAGGCAGAATCCAACATGAAGCATAGATTATCTTTTCTTAAAACATTAAAACCTTCCCTCAGGATGTGATTAGAATGAAAAACTGAACACAAATGCAAGTGTTAGCTTTGAAAACTTTTCTCTTTGTCAAAGTTGGAAGGGGGTTCACGTGGGAAGGGGTTTGATTGATCCTGTTCACATCCAGGTTTGGCTCATGTCTGAATAACTTGTCAGTCTTCAATTTCTTGAGGGAACTTCTCAAGTTCCCCAGTTAGAAGGACTCCTGAGTCCTTACAGCCAGTGCTCTCCTCACAAGTCCTGCCTTTTACCGTTTCCTGGGACTCAGAAGCTCCTCAGCTTTGCTGAGTCTCAGTCCCTTCATTCAGGACATGAGGCTGAGGAGTCCTGTCATGCAAGATTGTTAAGGGATTAAATAAAAGAATGAGGGCAATGTCAGGTGATCTTTAATGGTGGCACCTGGCCATTTACGATTCCATAAAAATATAACACTGAGGCAAACATCTTGGTGCATGCCCAAATTCCCAATACTGAGGAGGATGAAGCAGTAGGATTAGGAGTTTGAAGTTATCCTGAGCCACAGACTGAGTTATGGACAGCCTGGGCAACATATTGAAGCTACATCTCAAAGAACAGTTAACAGCAAACAAGCAAGCAGCAACAACAGCAAAACTAAAGACCAGCTAAGATTAAAGAGAAGAAAGCCAATTCCCACCGTCAAAGAACACTCAATACAGAACTTTCTCTTCCCTCTACAGTCTGGTTTTACAATACAGGCCCTACTAAATGGCTACTTCTGTTGGCACCCACTCTGGAGAGGGAGGGAGTAATGGGTAATTTATTTGTTGATTTGTCTTACTTTGGTCCTGGGGATGGAACCCCACATGTGTACTAAGCAAGCAACCTACCATACAGTGACAGAAAAGGTTTGTTTTGGCTCCTGCTCTAATAGGTTCTGGTCTATGACCCATTGGCCCTGTCCTTTAGGGTCTGTGGTGGCACAACACATCGTGATGGGACCAGATGCCTGCCAGAAAGCAAAGAGAAAGAAGAGACTGGCTTTCCAATGTCTCCTTGAAGGACACAGCCCTGATGACCTAACTCACTCCCACTAAGCCCCAGCTCCCAACAGAGCCCTGGGTTTAGGGCCAGTCTTTAAAAAGACATGTCCACATCGGTGCTAAAGCAGGGAGAGGCTGGTTCAGTTTCTGAAGTTGGTGGTTAGTGAATGAATCAAAGGGCAGGGCAGGACTGTTCCTAAGAATGGTGGAGGAGAAAGTTTATTGTAGATGAAACGGAGAGTGTAGCTAGAGACAGACATCTGGGAGAGTCCATAGTGGACTCGACCCCAAGTCATGTGAAGACAGGAGGACAGAAGGGAGAAAGGAGAGCCAGGTGCAGCAGCCAAGTGGGCAAAAGTACAAAAAGGGACAGGTATCCAAAATGGTTGGATTATATCGGGAAGGCCCCCTGGGCTGAAGAGTTCATGTATGCAAACCAGGAGGGCCCTGGAGCAGGCAGGGGTTGAGGGAGGGATTCTGGGAGAATCTGGCAGCCAGGTCCACTTTGATGTTAAGTAGGCTCCTTAGCCATTTGTCTCAGGGTTTGAGACTTAATAGTTAAGTTCTCAAGCCAGGCCCAGGGCCCCATCTTGTGATAGCACTCCAGTCTTGGACACTCCATTAGTGTCTCGAGCATGTTCCCTGTCATGAAATACACTGTAAAGGTGAGGATACATTTTCTGTCATCCTTGCTGTTATGTCCTGAGTCTGGAGGAGGGCCTGGAAAATAGTGTAAACTTAGCAGAGAACATAGAAATCACCTGTCATGTCAGACCATTCGCTCTGACAGTTCCTTCTGGAACATCCTTAACACTGGACATTGCCTGGCTCCATCGCTGTGTTTGGATCTGTGTTAAAATTTCCCCTCCAGAGAGAGGTCCCTCATCAGCCGCAGAAAAGTTATTACCATGTTTTGCACCCACCAGGACCCTCCCCACTTCCCTTTCCCTCTTCCACTCTTGAAGGATTTGTTGGCCACCGCTCTCCCCTTCAGTGAGGGCTCTAGCAGCAGAACAGTCATCCGTGCTATGTTCTGTGTGCCCGGCACCCGGAACATACCTAGGAGGAGTCCGAGCTCTGTAAACCACCTAAGAATGGACGAGACAGTGGGTGAAAGGATATAATTGTACGAGAGTCTTGGCACAGAACCAGACCCGTAGCAAGTGACTGACTTTTCTTTTTAGATTTGCTTTTTTACTAATTCTTTGAGAATTCTGGACAATATATTTTGATTATATTTACTCCCCTCCCCCAGCTACTCCCAGATCCACCCCACCCACCCAACTCTGTGTCCTCTTCTTTTTTTTTTAAATCCAGTCAAGATCAATTTGTGCTGCCCGTATACTGCTGGACACGTGACCTTTCAGTGGAATGTGGTTGACCTACCAAAGGCCACACCCTTGGCGAAAACTCTCCCTCCCTGCTGCTATCTATCAAATGATAATCGCTCCCCAGCTAGGGCTGGGACTCCCTTCCCACCTCTCTCTAGGCTAGGATTTTGTCTGGCATGAGTTTGTACAGGTCATGTTATCACAAGCATTAGGTCATATAACTCTTGTGAGCCTTACGAAGTTCCTGATGTCCTCCTAATGTCACTGTGCTGCCTCCTGCATCCTTTGACACATGTCCTGGGATGGTGATGATAGCTAAAGACTGTTGGCAGCAGGCCAACAGACTCCTCTCTGCCAGCATCAGAAATGCTAAGGGTGGGGCTTTTTACCAACTTTGTCTCTTTCCTTTCCCCACTGGGTGGGATGTAACAAGGCATTGGGAAGTCCCCTCTCCTCAACTCTGGACTCAAAAATAACTTCACCTTTCTCCTACTAAATGTATGCGGCTAAGAGCAGCCTTGACTACGTGTGTCATCCAGCCACCTGATCCCTCCCAGCTTCTGGGACTTCTGCATAGCTTTGCTCTAACATGTACTGTCACGTTGAATGTGTCTTACTGGACTTCATTTCATTCTTATTTTAAGTATTAATATGATTTTATTATTTTGTATGTGTGAGTGTTTTACCTCCATATATGACTATGTATCAGGAAAGGGTGTTAGATCCCCTGGGACTGGAGTTTCAGGTGGTTGTGAATTGCCGTATGGGTGCTGAAGATCAAACTCAGGCCCTCTGGACGAGCTGCCAGTGGTCTGAAATGCAAATCCATGACTCCAGCCCCTCCATCTTGTTATTAAATATGCTCTCCAGAGTGGAGCTCTACCATTGGTGCCCTGGGAAGCTCAGCCCACATCTTCCACCACTGCGACTCCAGTTTCCCATGCAGCACGTACCTCCTTCTGTTACAGCTGTTATCACAGAGCACTGCTGACCATCAGTCCCCAGTGAGCTCTGTAAGGACACCTCTACATGTGGTGAATGGAGCGGGGCAGTTCTGGCGTGAGTCCTGGGTCCTGAGGCTAGTGAGGTGGCCTGGGGAGTAAAACAGCTGGGTTCACAGGGCTGATGGCCCATGTTTCACCCCTGGGACCTGTGCAAAGATGAAAGCAACCCTACAAAGGTGTCCTCTGGCATTCACATGCACACCATGGCATGTGTATACCCTCACACACAATAATGATAACAAAATTAATTAAAAATATTCCCGGTTCCAAAAACTATGGCCTCCTCTTTCACCGTCTGTGATACCTTGACAAGTCAGTACATGACACCACGCACAGACAGTCCCACTTGACAAGTCAGTACATGACACCACGCACAGACGATCCCATTTGACAAGTCAGTACATGACACCACGCACAGAGGATCCCACTTGACAAGTCAGTACATGACACCACACACAGAGGATCCCATTTGAAAACAGATCTTGGTGGTTATATTTCAACAAACACCAAACAATACAGGGCATTGGGTACAAAGAAAATATGGGATGGATTGTCTGGGGGGAGAACTTTGGACCGACAGACCCTAAAGTCAACCTTCCATCTACTCACATCTGGAGACACGTTGACAATGAGCCACTAGCTCTTTCAGAACAAGAGGGAGGCCTAGAAAGGAAACAGTGGTCGGCGGTGTTTCTGACAATGCCCAGGACTTTATTATCCTGATAAACACAGCCAACAAT
>LOJH01019752.1:7018-21073 GCA_001685095.1 Ellobius talpinus | reverse complement strand
AGCTGCAATTTATAATTTTCCATCTGCCCTGAGTTATAAATTTCTCAATCACCAGTTCTGGTGAGGGTCTTTCACTCTTAGTTACCATCCCCTGAGATGAGCAGCTGAAGGGAGCAGGGTGGGAAGGAGGAGGAAGAGTGTGCGTTGGGATGCTCGTATAGATCCAATGCAGATGCTGTGTAGGGAACTGGTCTGTAATCTGGGGCTCAGAAGGAAATGTGAGCTGGAAGCACCCACATTTGAAGTTGTTGGCATACAAATAGTATTTAAAGCAGGAGCCTAAAACAGGTCACCGATGCAGTAGATACCGATACATGGTCCATGGGTTAAACTTCAGGGTACCCCAATATTAAAATGGGTGGGAAGGAAAAGAGAAGTCAATGAAGGAGACTCAGAGCCAGAGTCAGTGAGCTAACGGTGCTCTGTCAGCAAAGTGAAAATGTCTCTGGGGAATACATAATCAATCATTCACATATCCAGATGAAGTGCACTAGACAAACACATCTTCCATTGTTGTGCGGACCTTCCTGTTTTTACCATGGACAGTCTTGCAATTCTAATTCTTTTCTTCTTACAATGCCTGCTTTCTTGTTTGTGGAAACAGGGTCACAGTTTCATTAGCCAAACCAGGGACCCAGGTAGGATGTGACTGGACCATATGATGTGGAAGTATTAAATAACATATATGACTAATATCTGGTATATGCAAATTGGAAGATTATTTAGTTACTAATCTTGTCATCGACCAAAATGAGTAGCTAAGGACCAAAACCAGGGGGGGGGCTTTTTCTTACTGTAAACATCATCAGAACAAAAGCACAAAATCACACATTGGCTAGTATTTAATCTAGTATTTTCCTTGTATTTATTTATTCATTTTACCCTCCCATTTCTCCCTTTTATGCTCACCCTCTCCCTTTGGAGTCCTTCTGCTTCCTCTTGTGTTAATCTTGGTATTCAGTTATTCCACTTCCAGGGGTTTCCCAACACTTAGAACCAGTCGGCTCAACTGATATAGCGATACAGCCAGTGTGATCTTGAAGGTTACTATAACAATCATCAAGGGACTCGGGTCACCTTTGTAAGAACAGATGTGCTTTGTGTTCATAAGTAAGTAGCTTCTTATAAACATTTATTCCCCTACACACACACCACAGACATACACATACATGTATACATACACATACACAGACATACACATACAACACACACACACCAAACACACACATACACACCACACACACAGATACCACACACACAGACACCACACACACACCACACCACACACACACACCACACACATACACACACCACACAAACGCAACACACACACAGCACACACAACACACAAACACACCACACACACACACACCACATACACACATACACCACACATACACACAAACCATACACATACACATAAACACACATCACACACATACACACACAACACACACACACACACACACACCAAAGACTCAGGCTACCCAGGCTATGGTCCACCCCTTTAAACAAGAAACTCCTAGAGATTGTTACAGAAGAGGCCTCAAAGGCCATTTTCCCTCCAACAATAATAGAGCTCAACGAACTAAGGATCAGGCTGGTGGCTCACGACTGTAGTCCTGGCGTTCAAGGGTTTGAAGCAGGAGGAAAGACACAATTGTGAGGTCAGCCATAGATATAAGATATATGATATAAGACAGACAGACAGAGGAAGGGAGGGAGGAAAATGAAAGAGACCCAGAAGATATTGTATGTATATGACGTCCCTTCAGCTCTGGTTCTGACAGCCTTCGCCCACAGAAGACGTGTGTCCCTCTGCTACCTGGTTCTGATAGCCTTCACCCACACTATTGTTCCACACGTTCCTTGAACAGTCATATGAACCACATTTTACTAAAAATATGAAGCTAAGTCCCCATCCAGAATTTGTAAAGTACCAGTGATGAATGAAATCCCAACCCAAGCTAAGTTTCACTCACATTTCTAGATACTGAATTGGATTCAGTTAAAAATAATAATAATAATAATAATAATAATAATAATAAAAAAAAAACCTAGTCAGATCTGTCTAAAGTTTTCTAGAACAGACATGCATGGGTGGTCATGCTTAAACAATCAGGATTAGGTCAGATCAGGCAAAGGTCTCAGAACTGCAAAAACCATAACCCTGGGAGACTCCATTAAAGACATAACATGTGCATAAGGTAGATTAATTGCCATACCTCCACACTTAGTGACATGTTTGACTGTAAAGAACTCACTAGCCACCATGCAGACAATGTATGACTGTAAAGAACTCACTGCCACCATGCAGACAATGTATGACTGTAAAGAACTCACTAGCCACCGTGCAGACAATGTTTGACTGTAAAGAACTCATTAGCCACCATGCAGATAATGGCTTGGTTGTGAAGAGCACAAGTTAGTACAAAGGTTTGCACACACAGATGGCAGGAGAAGCCGAGAGGGACAGGGGATGGGGCCCAACAAGGAAATCTAAATCTGCCTTGAATTCAAATCAATTAGCTTGTTGGTGTTTGTAACATACCAATGCAGTCTTATTGGACAGAATCTTCTAGACTGAGTGCCACCATTGTGCCTACAATTAGCATGAATTATATTTCTCCTGGGATGTCACGTTTCTTCCTAAGAAATATATAGTATGATAATATTGTCTCCCTGGAACACCCTTGGATGACTTAGCACAGTGTCTTGGACCTGAAAGTATTCAACAAATAGGTAATGAGCTTCTCTGATCTGGCAATCATGATGAAAGACAGTAGAAGCAAAGCAACACACAGACTGTGCTCTCTATCAAAACCGCCCCACATGAAACATCTCGTCAGTAAGAATATTAGTGTGGAGGGCACGGGCACACTCATCCACCAGTGAGGTTGCCAAAGAATTGCCCTCACTAAATGGGAGTTTGAACTAGTGGCCTCCCAGAGTTTTTCTAGCTCTGAGGATATCTATCTCCATTGCTAGCCTAGAACCCAGTAGGGCCACCTTTGCTCCTGTCCCCAATGTGACACCCTATCCTACATACTATTTTCAAAGAAGGGCTGCTGCTGGCCTTCAGGCTGCAGACACCTTGCGGGGCATCTGGGGATAGAGTTTTCAAGGAAAGCATTATTTTAAAGCACTCTTCAAGATAGTGTGGTCTTTGGCTGGGAACTTTGTGCCTGAATGCTTCTCACCCAATAATCAAGGCCACATCTGTTTGCAAATGAACAAGATGGGCCCAAGGACACAGGAGCAACAAAGGAGCCATCCTAGTAACCTACAGGGAAGGGAAGCATCCACAGTCCCTAGCACCGAGGCATCTAGCAAAGTTCGCGTGAAGCAACAGTGGCATCTAGTGGTCAGGTAACCCACCACCCATCCACTCAGTGACAGCCGTTGAGAAGGGAAAACCCCAAAGCCCTCTCTTTTTCACCTGGTGGGAAGTTGACTGGAAAAGTGAGTGAAGCTGATAATCACTAACCCGACCCATCTGGAAGTTACAGAACACTTCAGCCTGGAACTTAGGCCAGCTCTACCCTGATTCGCCGATATTCAAGGCACAACCAGGGTTCCTTTCCAGATTGCAGATCCATTAGGTGGCTGCTAATGTCTAGGGCTTATTAAAACTACCACATAACACCAACCATGCCCAGCTCAAATCAAAACTGCTACACCGTATCTGCGATGCCCAGCTGTTTGTTTACTACACTGGGTGAAACTTTAAAACATTCATGAAAAAAAATCACACCCACCTCTAACCCTGGTGACTAGGGGATGATGGGATAGAGCCAAGGGACTGCTGGGGCTTGCAGGCTGGCCAGCCAGGCTAGCTAGGTTGAATGAGAGACGCTGTCTCAAGGGTGTGAAGTAATAGGAATCTGACGTCCTCCTTCTGTCTCTAGTGTACCTGTTCAGATTTCCACATCTGTAACTGCCAATAGACAGAGGCGGGCAGACAGAAATACACGGAACTCTATGGCTGTCCACTTTTCCTGAAAAAATCTCTTCTCAAATATGAGGACCTCTGTCCTGATGGCTGTCTTGGACAAGAGCTAGGGGCTCTTCCCCCTCCATGTGACTTCTCTCACAAGGGTACAAGTCCATGCCCATGGAGAGGGAAGGGACATCCACAGGATCCTTGACAGAACGCCATCTTTTTCTGCACTTTATCTTCTATGAGAAACAGACAGGGCCCAAATCAGTGACTTTCATGCTCTGTCTCCCAGGACCCAAATTCTCTGCAGAACAGCTTCTGAGTTATCCTGGGCAGGAGAAGGAATGGGGGAGGGTTTGGGCTCCAACCCCCTTCAACAAGGAGTACCTCTGACACTGCTTGGCTGGGTTAGTTTGAAAACAGGGTTCTGTTGGAAATCTGAAGTCCAGACATACATCCTAAAACATACATGCTTTTGCTACCTGTGCATGCACACAGACTCTTTCATGGTGGCTGCAGATTCTAGAGTGTTATGTACTGGGCATTGACAGTGGACTCGGCACCATTGGTTGTCACAGTGCTCAAGGTGACTTAGGGAGTAAAGCACAACCATTATCAATAATACTTTATCACTGCAAATGACAGGTGTGTAGTTAACTCAGAAGTCAGGTTTTTAATTACATTTATTACTTACGTATTTACTTATTTAGAGGTGGGTCACACGCCATGACACACATGTGGAAGTTAGATGGCAACTTGCAAAAGTCAGTGGTGGATCCTGGGAATCCAACTCAGGCTTGGCAACAAGTGCCTTAACTCACTGGGCCCTAAGACAGTGAAGTATTCCTACTTGATTATTGAGGATACCAGCACATTTTAGCTCCACTCATGAACTGCATCCAGAGGTGAGGGGTAGAAAAGCCAAATCTCGATATATTCCTGCCAAATCATTTCCACAATAAAGTAAATACAGTCCCTTGTCTATTTTTTTTAGATCCTGGAATGGCTTCAAAAGAAAATAGGCTCAGGACTATTGATAACTCCAGCTCCAGACGGTCAGATGCCTTCTTGTAGTCTCCTTGGGGACCCTGGTAGACAGTGCTGGCAGAACACCCATACATATTGTTTTTAATTTAACAGAAGTAGTTTGGTAGGTAGAGCTGCCATTTTCTACCTACACCTCATGGATGGATGACAGAACTGATGGACCAACACGGCTCAGCGTGCTGTTTTTATTAAGAGTGCTCATGACAAATATGTCACCAAAGACGCAGCTAAATCAAGAGACAGACACAAAGCAATAAAAGTTATGTTAGAGGCTTTGTCCATTGTCAACATGCCTGGAGCAGTTCCTGGTGATACCCCTTCAAAACTAGTAGAAGGCAATTCAGTGACCAAGCAAACTCAGGCTTAACCTCATCATTACATGAAACTTAAAGAATTGCATGCCTTAAAAATTGGTAGCATTGTGTGACTCAAGACTGCCTCATGAGAGCCAGGGGATTAAATCATTACCAGTTCCAAGAATTCCTTAAAAGTGTTGATGCTAACTATGATGACATCATTTGTCTGATTGAAAAAAATTGCTGTCTGGACCAAATGTAGAAAAGATTTTATTATTTGTGGTGTGTTGTCAAGTTATTTATGGTTGGCACCAAAAACAAAATTTTGTGCCAGAACTTGATGAAAACTGGCTTACAGATTTTTCATTTTTAATGGATTCTACCACTCATTTCAGTGAGTTGAAAATCTATCTTTAAGGTGAAAAAGAATTTATCGATACAACCTCTCAAATCACACTAATGTTCCAACTGAAACTAAAATTATGGCAGACTTGAACTAATGAAGCCTTAGGCAATCCAACATGTAGGCTAAACACATTCCTGTGGGCAGCAAAACTTATATAGTCTTGTTTTCTATTTGATAAAGGAATTTGACAACAGATTTCAGGATTTCCAGGAATATGATATTTTGGTATATTTGAGGCTCCATTTTCAGTTGACATAAACATGCCAGCCAGTTTTCAAATGGAATAGAGAGCCTGCCATCTGGCATTTAATTAAATATTTGATGGTGTCCCTTCCTCGACTTTCACAGGTCCAGCTTTCTAGAGACAAACACCCCTTACTCAAGTCATCACTTCTTAGAAGCACTTGTATTTTCTGTTGTTTTATGTTAGTTTGATTGATTATTCATAGTAGTAATGTCCTACTTATGATGTAGGGCCAGCAGCATGTCACATTGTGCTCAGTGCCTTTAAGCACCCCATATTTTCAGTTCTGTTGCATATCCACCTGTAGAGTTAATCACCTACATTCTGGGTAACTCAACTCCTCTCAGACTTTGGTACCTTCTGGTCCAGATAAGATCTCATTCGCATCAGTGACTCAGACACAGGCTTACAAGTCCTCCTGTCCCCTGGGCGTGGACAGGGCTGACTTTCCCTCCTCAAGAGGCCTTTCTCATGTGTTTCCAAGCAAGTGTGCTCCCAGTGAGTGTTCTCATCCCTCTGCTCAGCACAGCAGGGCCTGAGAGGCCTGGCCCCACTCAGCTGTCTTGCTACCCTGCAGACACACACATCCAGGCACGTGGAGCTGCCTCTGGTGGTGCTGCTGTAGGTCAGAAAGTAAATGTTTCCCAGAAGCCTGTGTGTTACAATCTTGGTCTCTATCCTGATGCTATTTGAGAAGGGGTGGAAAAGTTCAAAGCGGCCTAGTAAGAGCTCTCCAGGTCATTGGGATGTGCCCTTGAAAGAGCTGTAGGCTCCCATCTTTTCCTTTTTTGGTCTCTTTCGATTTCTGGCTATGAGGGGAGTGACTTTGCTCTCACCACCACCACCATCTTGTCACATACCCCAAACCCACAAGGGTCAATCAACCATCAACAGAAGGCTTTGGAAGCATGAGACAAGATAAGCCTTCTCTTTTTTTATTTCGGGTATTTATCACAATAACACAAAATGAATGGATGTCCCTACTTGTCCAGCAGACAGCAAACTATCAGACTGTAGTGTCAGACAGCCTGGACTCTGCAAGTTACCAGCCAGGTGTCAATCCATGCTCAGGAGCTTCATCACATGGAACAGTGAGTGATCCCAGGTTTCACAGCGCTCCTTGGGGGACACCTGAGCTTGCATGTGTGATGAAGCCAGAATAATGCCCAACACACAAAAGCCCAGCTAACAGTCAACAGTGCTGTCTGATGGTGCTAGGTCAAGAATGACAACAAAGGGGACAGATAATGAGACAATAATCTAGGAATTAGTCGTGGTCTGGAACATCTAAGGGGTTTGCTTTTTCCAGAAAATCAAAGTAAAAGGAAGATGGGCCTGTTAACTGTTTAATTTTCCAAATGTCACCCTGGCAACAAAATGATAGAACATGAGTAAGCATGCAACACCACACTCACATACACACACAAACACACATGTGCATGCACACACACTCACATGCACACACACACACATATGCCTGTTCACCTACATACTAGGAAGAGGGAGCTTCCTCATTGGACACCAAGCCTGCCAATGCCTTGACCTTTGACCTCCCTCTTCTACAACTTTGTAACTGGAGGCTTCTTTTCGGCCCATCAGTGCCTGAATTACCACTCTGAGGCTTAATATTAATTACAAACTGCTTGGCTGATCACTCAGGGTTATTATTAACTAGTTCTTACAGTTTAACCCATTTCTATTATTCTATATTTTACCATGAAGCTCATGGCTTGTTACCTCACATCTTGCTTTTCTGGAGACTCCAGGCATCTCCCGGACTCTGCCTTCTTTTTCATTGTATCTTTGCTTGGAATTCCCACTGGCTCTATTCTGCCTGGTTATTGACCAAATTGGCTTATTTATTTATTGGTTTTTCAAGACAGGGTTTCGCTGTAGTTTAGGAGCCTGTCCTGGAACTAGCTCTATAGACCAGGCTGGCTTCGAACTCACAGAGATCCGCCTACCTCTGCCTCCCGAGTACTGGGATTTAAAGGCGTGTGCCACCACCACCCGGCTAAATTGGCTTCTTTATTAACCAATGGTAATAAGACATATTCACAGCATACAGAGGGGCATCCCACATAACAAGCTCAAAACTCTGAGAATTCTGTCGTTGAAGCCACCCAGGTTGTGGTCCCTTGTTATGGCAGCAGGATCAAGACACTCCATATCCTGAGATGGAGACTACGTGGGAGCTGATGCTACAGTTACACATGCCAGTCCCCACCCATTCCCAAGCACAGAGAGCACGGGGCCACCTTTATCAGCAAGCTATCATCCAGTAACCCCTCCCATCCATGGCTGTAGAGCAAAGACTCCATGACCACAGACTTTGCTAACGTAATCGACCTCTCATAGGAGAAACAGAAACTTCCATTGCAACGGTTCGAATGCTCGTGAGCAGCTGTGTTTCCATCTGGTCTGACCGCTGCCTCAGTTTTTATTTCCACAGTTGCTACATCTTATTTGCGTGGTCCTAGTGACCTAAGTTCCATCCATGGAAATGGTGTGAAGCGTGCACACACATGCAGTTATTGAAGAGATCTATGCCCAAACGTGAGTAAATCCTTGTATTTTCTAAAGTTTCTAAAACATGATACTTTTCTAATTAGGAAAAGTCGTGTATCTGAAACGCTGCCAAATGGCTGCTACAGGTGTCAAAGAAGGTAATTTGGAAATTATGAAGAATCTCTGTGGAGACACTTGATCCTAGCTCCCAGTTCAAGCAGACTTCTTGAAAGACAAAGATGGAAATTTGTATTATTGTTCTCTTTTACTAAACGAAGTAAGATGGTGGAACTAAACATCAATGCATGTGTGCACCATATACATGCATTCTCTCTCCCTCCCTGTCGTCCTCATCTGCCCACTTCTCAGGAACCTGCTCTTCTGCTCTGTCCTGGGCAAGGGACAGGGAACCCTGGGATCCAGTGATAAGAATGGGGAAAAAGGAGCCGATTCCCTGATTCCTATGACCAAGTGGCACGTAGGAGAGAAAGCGGTGACAGATGAGAAATGTCCACAGCCCATTTCCCGCACGCACCCGGACAGAAAACCACACCACGAGGACAACCGTGAGAAACTTTATGCATTTATCTTTGTTATCAGTACAGTTCTTCAGAACAAGATGAGAGAAAAGGAGAACATTGTTCCTAACAGTTACAGCCATAGGTAGACATTACGAACTAGGTGTAGATCTAGAGGTTTTTAGAGAGGACTGAGGTGCAGGGTTGACTCCCCATAAAGTGCTGAGAGGGTACAGGCAGACGTGGAAATAAACTCCTGTGGTTAAGTTCTTCTGGTGTTTGCAAAGTGTCTGGTACATGGGGAAGATAGTGAGTCCATACGGGCCTTTGCACATGCTGTGTGGGGGAGGCTTTGCCAGAGTTCTTGTCCTACGGGGCAAGGCTCAGAAGTTGACCGGTTCACATTGTGATTACTTGGTACTGTGCATCACGGTATTGGTACAGAGAGCTTTAACAGGAATCTGTTGAGTTTTCTAGATTGACATGGTCATTTTAACTGAAAAAAAAGAAAACATTTCCCTCTCAACTAACCCTTCAACTGACACTCATGCCCTGTGCCCTGTCCCTTTCTCAAGACGTAGGCGAGAGAATACTGACAGAACTCTCAGTAGGGCAGCCCCACCTGACTACCCACCTCCCCCCAACACCCAGACTCTCGGGAAGCCAGGGCCTGGCAGAGAGAGGACAATTTTCTATTTAAGTCAAACAGACTGGGGGGGGGGCTTAATTGGGATGATCAGGAGAAAAGACGTTAGTGAGGCTAAGAGTTATTATCTGAAGTTTAGCAGATAGCAGAAATCCTTTTTTTGTGCTTAGCTTTAGAAAACAGTGGATCCCATCACCTGTGGGTGGTATGCAAAGTAAGCCCCCTACCCACCCACATCCTTCCCCAGGCCTAGGAAGAACATGGCTGTCTGTTGAGAAGCTGCCTGCTAACTTCAGATAGAACTCCAGGCCCAAAGTATAACAACTTATTAGCAATGCATTCCATCTTCAGGGCCTTTGGGGCAAAAATACCACGCAGGAGATGAAATGTGTTATTCCTGTAGAGGCTTTTCATTCAAAAGAGCCCACACAATTCCACTGACTTACTTTAAAAAAAACTGAGTACCTCTCATTGTAAAAGCTCTCTCTGAAACCAGCTCTGGCTTCAGAATTAGTGAACCAACTTGCTGAAATGAACACTGACAGCTTCAACAGCATTCCTGAAAAACCTGCCAAAGCCTTCCAGAGATGAAGGTCACGGTGTCTCTCTATTCTGCTAATGACGGTGGCGACAGAGCAGGAAACCCTTCATTCAGCCAAGGGAGAGGTGCATGAAGCATTTGGAAAAAGAACTAAATTTTCATGAGGAGGAGGTTTCACAGCTCGTTCTGTAAACACCATTCCAGGCCTCTATGCCTTGGAGAGAGAGCCTTAGAGTCAGGAGGCTGTGCAGTGAATGGCTTCCTAGTCTTGGCTCGGAGCAGCTCTGTCACCAACGCACGCGGACAAAGAGCAGCAAGCCAGCTTATCGTACGAGAAGAAACATAGTGAGGTCCTATGACACACTGGATTATTTACCTGGAGTAACTGAAGCGCCACTTCATGTGTGTGGCACAGAGTTCCCAACTGCATAGTGGAGACAAGAGGAGCTACCTCTAACCTGCTGGGACCAGGGTAGGAGTGAATGAGAGAGAGGACACGAGGGAAAGAGCTGGGACCTGCTCCAGAGAAAGGCAGTGTTCAAGTAACAAAGCAGTCCAACCCAAAAGCACAAAATTCAAGTAACAGAGTCACGGGTGCTGTGTTCTGGTTGTGAGCAAGGCATTGCACATCTGCCGTGGAGAGAGGGCTGGTAGGTAAAGGAAGCTTTTCAGAGGGTACACACGTTCCACAGAGAGCTCACCGAGTCCTCGGGAGAAGAAAACGAGTCTCAGGAGAGGTTGGAATCGGCAAGCAGTTCGGAGCAGTTGCTTAATGCATAGCCAACGTGAGGGTCTCTGCATATGCTCTTCAATTTGGTTATTAACTTCAGTGTCAACTGATGTGAAGGTTTTCTTTTCACGGGTAGAAATAGAAAGTTAAAGAAAGACTATCTTGATTTTTTTCTGCTTTAGCGTAAGAATAAAAAACAATTTGAAGACAGGTATTAAAGTGCACACACACATGCACACACACACACTCATCATACACAAATTCCTCCCCTCTCCAACAGAGCAGAAAGAGAAACATCAGGATGGTTTTTGTTTTGCAACTAAGAAACTAGTTCTAGCAAGCTGGTGTGTTCATTCATGCTGGAGGACTAGTGATGCCAAGAAGACATCAAGGCCAGGGGAACGTGTTGCTGTTTCAGGGATCCCAAAAAGGCCCTGAGAAGGCCGGAAGAGGGCTTAACAGTCTATATATTGTCTTTTCTAAAGAGTTCACAAGGAAAATCAGGGAAACTCCACACTTGAGAAACACACAATTTATTCAGTCACAAGAATCCACTTTACCAGCTACCGAGTGGGTAGGAAAGGTCCTGCCCTGGCTCCCACCATGACGCTGCCAGTTCCCACTTTGATGGGCTGCTGGTGCTTGGCTCCTAGCCTCTCAATTCATTCTCACTGGACAAACAGAACAGAAAGGGTATGGCCGACACGTTAATGTCACCATGCCACATGAGTCCAGACACTGAGCCACTGGGAGGCATCATCGCTTCTTGGTGCTGCTGCTGTTCCCAGTGGCCGACTTGTTGAAGCTCCTGCTGATCTGAGGGAAGTGCATGGTTGGGGTTCTTTCTGTGGGGCCGTACAACCCCAAATTCCTGGCCGTGGCTGACTTTCGAAGCGGCTTGACACTAGGAAAAGGGCTGAAGATAGGGGCTTTTGAGTTGCTGACAGGGAGAGGATTGCTGGGAGCCTGGTTTTCCACAGGACCATCCACTGACTCTGGGGCATGCTGCTGGCAGGGAAGGTGTGCCTTGGGCTCAGTCTCGGCAGGGGCATCCCTTTGGTTCAGTTCCAAGGCTTCTAATTTCACCTGGACGGCAGCCACATCGACAACATCAGCATCCCCAAATACTGGGTCCGGTGACTGCCCTTCGATTGTCCTCGGAGTGCCACCGGCACAGATGCTGCCCTCACCACGAGCTGTTGCTGCACAGCTAGACGGAAACTCCTCAGCTGCCCCCAGGCTGCTGGCCCTACAGCCTTCATTCTGCTCCTCAATCAGCCCTACGGTGTCCCCACAGCTCAGATGACTCTTGGTCCGCGGTATGTTCTTTTTGTGGACTCTGATGTGAGTCCGCCATGGAGAGTTGAGCTTGGTCTTGAGGTCTTCATAGGGGACAGGAGACATTTTACCTCCTGCATGGCCGGGGGTATGGATGACTGCATTCTTGGATGCTCTGCTTGTAATTTTCATCTTTTTCCCTAGAAGAAGGTGATTTATCACTGGAGAATTGTTTACCTGAGATGGGAGGATGCTGGTGACTGGTCCTTTGTCTGAAAGAAAGGTTGAAAGGCTGTGTGAAACATACCACACAGAAACATGTCTGTCTGAACAGCAATCTCACGGAGCTCACCCCAGAATCTTTTCCCCATTAATTTTCCAGGTGCCAGCAGAGCCATGTGACTGGGAACCACAGAAATTGAATCGCACCCTACCACCTGTGATGCCCAATTCCACCTCTTCCAGGAAGAGAGCACTGGAGGCTGGGGACATGCTAAGGTTTGGATGGGGTGTATTCTCCAAGGGGCTCCTGTATGAAAGGCTTGGTCGCAGCCGGCAGATCCCATCATTGAATGCATCGTCATGACCTTGACCTAACTGATGGTTAACTGTCCCTCAGAGAATTTACAATTGCATCAACTATGTGGAAGCGGTTGAAACTGTAGAAGTGGGTCACCAGGGGCATGCCTTGATGTCACCAACCTTTCCTCCTTGTCCTTCTTTCAGTCTGTCCAGTGATCTATGCAAATCTTTATTACTGTCCCTAAGCTCCTTCTGATTCTCAATACCTCAAGCATACTCTCCACAAATAACATTTCTCCTCATTTTCCCAAGAAACAGGAGCTCTCGGGTCTCAAAGATCTCGACTTCCCATCCTCCCTACCCTGGGAATCTGGTACCTCAGGCCCTCCATACCCCGGGAATCTGGTACCTCAGGCCCTCCCTAACCCGGGAATCTGGTACCTCAGGCCCTCCCTACCCTGGGAATCTTGTACTTAAAGTACTATCTATATCACTACCTTCTATTCTCAGAAGCTGTAGTCTTTTTTTCTGAGAGTTAAAGATAACTTTCATAGCTAATATCTTCTGCCATCTCCTCTAAAACCTCAAAGTCTGGGCCACACTCAGGAGCTAAAGTGTCGCCAGCTAGCGAACTTGCTGAAACACACTCTGGACTTCAGTCCAATCTCTAAATGACTTTATAGGCACCCTGAAATCAGGAAGCCAGTACTCTGTAACTCTGGGCAGCAAGCTCTGCTCTTATTTAATATGAACCCCTGGAGTCCTGCTCTGCAGCAGGGACCAGCAAACTTTCTATCCTGTAAATCTTTCGGCCATTGTAGCATAAAAGCAGCCTTGAACAAGGTGTAAATAAACGGGTTCCCCATGCCCTGAAATATGCTCTTGAGAAAGGACAGCACAAAGGACGCACATTGACGTGTGTGGGCCCGTTCGTCTCTCCGAACACAACCTCACACAGACCCTGCCACTGCTCCGTTCAGGACCGTGGTACAATCGGTCTGTTTGGCACAGTCCAAGCCCCATGAGGAGACTTTGAGAGCACACCGCATGAAGTTGTGAAGATGAAGCCTGGGCTGCATTTTGACACCACAAGATGTTGCGATACCTCAGCTGTGAAACCTCTGCCATAGAGAGCTGCATGTAGGCGGGAGAATAACCGAAGGGAGATGGGTGTGAGAAGCTTCAGGGGAAACGGGCCGTCTGAGCCCTTTGAAACTGATGTCCCCATCATCAGAGACAGAGTGGCAGGGTTTGGTGGTGCCTCTGCTGGTTTTTAGTCTTGCTCTGGCCCCATCTTTGCCCACTCCGTCCCCCGTCCTCTCCTTTAGAATGGTAATGTATATTCATGATTGCTTTCTTAATGGTTCCAAGTGGAGTTA
>LOJH01019751.1:0-19904 GCA_001685095.1 Ellobius talpinus | reverse complement strand
AACCACATGGTGGCTCACAACCATCTGTAATAAGATCCGGTGCCCTCTTCTGGCATGCAGGCATACATGCAGGCAGAACAATGTATTAATAAATACTTAATAAATAAACTTAAAAAAAGAAATACAGAACAAAGAAAAGAACCCTGTTCTCTTGACAGTGTACCTTGCCAGCTATTGGTCAGCTGTTGTAAAGTTAAGGCACAAGGTTGGGGGAAGGTGTAAATAACCTAACTGGAAAACTAATTTTGCAAACTTAGCAAATGGAGCAGGTGTCTTCACCAACCAATGTATGCTTTTGACACATAGATGAGTTTCTGTCAAGCAAGTGGTCACCAGCCAAACGTGAATGGCCTCTTGGTTCACGGGATGCCTCTACAGCCAAGGAACCTCTCCCTGATGGATAAGCTCCTGTAAGAAGCTTGGCTTTTCATTCACTGGAGAGCTTAAGTAGAATGCTGAGAAAGAGAGGAAAGCAACCAGTCACCACCAGGCCACTGAGTGGCAGACACAAGAGAGGATAACAGTTAAGGAGCAAAGTCTCTCTCTATCCCTGGGGAGGAGACCCAGGCTGGCCACATACAGCAGTGTGTGGCTGAGTGTCATGTGTGTGCTGCCCACATGGACTGCTGTCTCACCCCAAAGGAAAATCTGTGTCTAGGGATTTAGACAATTACAAGGCCATCCTAGTAAGAAGAACGGTGTGTGAAAAGAGTTGCAGATGAAAACATGTAAAATACTTAGGAGAAAGGAGACCATTTTGGCATAAAAGTGTCAGATGTCAGAACTTTAATGCTTTGGGGCCAAAGGGATTGCTTAATGGATACAGGTGCCTGCTACCAAGCCTGACAACCTAAGTTTGACTTCAGGGACTGAAGTGATGGAAGGAGAGAACTGGCTCCCTAAAGCTGTCCTCTGACCTTCATACATACACTGTGACTGACATGTGCGTACCCACACTCTTACAGATAAAGTTTTTTGGTTTGTTTTGGTTTTGGTTTTGTTTGTTTTGTTTTGGTTTGGTTTTTTTGTGGCACAGTCTATGTAGCCCTGGCTGTCCTGGAACTCAACTATGTAGACAAGGCTAGCCTTAATCTCTGAGATCCACCTGCTTCTTCTTCCTGAGTGCTGGGAGTAAAGACATGTGCCAACACATCGGGCTCACAAAAAAAAGTAATATTTTAGAACTTCAATGCTTCCAATCAAAGATAATTGACAATATTGTAGAATTTAAATAGTCCATGGTAAAATTAGTGGGAAAGAATTCATGAATAAATGTGATCAGATTGTGGATGGCTATGCATGCAATGTTAGGATTTGTTCATGTGGTTATAGATGACCACCATAATTTATCTATGCTGTTTTCCCTAGGGGTCTTTAGGTGGGGTTTATTATGCAGAAAGGCATTATAAGTATTTTGTATAGGACATTTTTGAGGACATATAGTCATATTTAGGACGCTGGGACAGATCACACAGCATGAGACAGGAACTGTACTGCAGCAAAAGGAAGTGAGAATAAGCAAGAGCTGTAAGGGTGTGCAGTCAGCACTAGAGCAGGGCGATGGTGCAGCTAGCATTACAGGACAACGGTGCATCCAGCACCAGTGCAGGGCGGCAGTGCAGCCAGCATCAGCACAGGACGATGGTGAACAGGACCACAGAGCTTGGCTGCAGATACTTGTCTATCGAGTAGTCGATCCCCAGCACTCAAAGAAGGAATGGCTGAGTTTAGGGGATATTGTAGTAACAAATGAATCAAAGTCAGTTCTGAGATTTCAAGCTCAGGAGATTCGTTTTTCTTTTGGGTTCTGTTCTCAGTAATGGACCACCTTCAAAGAATGTGGAGAGATCAAGCTTGGAGACTGACTTAAATGTCACCTAGTAAAAGATGGTAATTGAACTCACCATCGGACAAGAAAGGAGTTGACAGAATAAAACACCGATGGAGAGCAGCTAAAATCCATGACTCTTTTTTGTTTTGTTTTTTTGGGGTTTTTTTGTTTTGCTTTGTTTTTAGCTTTTCAAGACAGGGTTTCTCTGTAGCTTTGGAGCCTGTCCTGGAACTAGCTCTTGTAGACSAGGCTGGCCTTGATYGAACTCACAGAAATCTGCCTGCTTCTGCCTCCCRAGTGCTGGGATTAAAGGCGTGCGCCACCATGCCTGGTTAAGTCCATACTTTTTAAATTAGAATATAGTGAGTGAATTGGAAAAAGAAGACATGAGTGAGTGGTTACTTAGGAAGACAAGAAAGCTCTCTAAGGCTAGAACTTGGGCACTCTCCTTCCCAAATCCTCCCAAACACCAAGGCCCTGGATACAGCCCAGGCCTGACGAGCTGAGCAGTCATGGCAGAGGCAGGCTCCTCACTTCTTCCACTCTCCTCCATCTTGTCTCCTAGACATTTTAGAATCGCCAGACTTCCCGGTATCTTTGTAAAACAAAAACAAAACAAAACAAAACAAACAAACCCAAGCCCACTGCTGTGTCTGTAGAGCGGCACTAGGCTTAGGGGAGAATTGCATTCTTCAGCTGTTTATGCGGACAGGGATCTGCTCTGTTCTTACTACCCTGGGCAGCATGTAGCAGGAACCTTTTGCTTGCTCCCACTAGCTCAGTACTTTAAAGGTTCATTTTTATTTGTGTGAGTGCTTCGTTTCCACATATGTGTATGTGCCATGTGTGCAGTGTCCACAGAGCCCAGAAGAGGGCGTTAGATTCCCTGAAACTTAGCTCACTATTTCAATAACAAATCAGTACCAAACCAGTGAGGCCACCCTGGTGTCTCAGATCTAACCCTGAGGACATTTCCTCAGCTCAGAAAGTGCTTTGAATATTTATTGTAGGACTGTGGGCAGGACGCACTAAGTGCCTGTCAGCCTTGCCTTCCCCACAACTGAGCAAGTGACTGTGGCAAGTGGGCCATGGGCATTTAACCAAATCTTCATTCTAGAAAGGTATGAGTGAAACAGGTCATTGTCAGGTATACAGTTATAATCCAGGACTGGAGAGGCCAGGAGAAGGATCTCAAACTCCAGCCCAGCCTCCGCTATCTAACAGGCCGCCCAAATCCTAGGTAGCCTCTGGAAGCCGCTCGGCTCTTCTCTTCCCTGAATGTCTTAGGTTGAGGCTTCTTACCCAGAGCCCTGTCTTCTTTTACATAGAGATTTTCATTGTGGTTTCTGATTTGGCCACCAGAGATCTTGATGACAAGCTACTTATGAGGCCTGGCTTCAGTTCTGTCCTTTCAAACCGAAATTGGCCAAACCGAGCCCTGGACCTTAGTACGTCATCTTTGTCATATACAGCACAGTCCGCCAGGAGACACAACCCCCGACCACGCACCCTTCATCCGATCAGCATAAACCACTCACGTGCTGGGACGCCATGGCCTGCAGAAGAAATCCTCAGAGGATCCCAAGTGTAGGTTTCAAAAGCAAAATTTCTGAAACTGGTAAAACTAGTACCAATAGTTATGTGAATCGTAGTAATGAGTTTGACTATAAGATTTAAGCTATGCCTGGAAACAAATACGATGAATTTTCTGTAGTTTAAATCCAATTCATTTTTTTAAGTTTTAGTGAAATACAAATAATAGATGAGATCATTCAGTTGATTCTACTGAAGATTTGTATTTGTGAAATTTGAGGGGGAAAAAACTTTCCAAAATTGCTTCCCCTTTTCTGAAAATCTAGGTGAGCACATTAGACTTAGCGACTTAATGACTGCATTTCTCATCTATTTGCTTGTGTTGTTACAACTATGCTTTGCATCTCGGTTTTGCTGGTGGGCTCTGCAGTCCAGCGACTGCAGACGCGCTCTCTTCTCCCTCACCAATGCCCCTGGGTCGGAACAATCTGCTGCCACCTATTGGAACAGCTGAAGTAGAACGTCGGAGCAACATGGGGTCACAGCAGCCAACAGTAAGTCTCATTCATACAGCCTTCAGATGTGTGCCCTGTAATCTCTTGGGCAGTGGTAGTTCTGCAGAGTTTATGGTGACCTTAATTCTTCTCTCAAAAATAAGCCGGGCTCTAGGTGGTGGCAGTGGGGTTGGAGCTGTTGGCAGCAGGTACCACCGCTGCTGATGCGGGACAGTGTTGAACTGGCACTTTGCACAGCAGCACCCCACCACCACACTCACACCTATACTGCTAGCTGTTTCTCCTCTGCAGAAAGCCCACGGTGACTCCAGCAGAGCTCGAAGTGCAGTGGTGGACGAGCCTAACCAGCAGCCCCAAGAGAGGCTCCTTTTACCTGTCTTCTCTAGACCCAACACAACTCAGTCATTTTTGGTAAAGTGCTTCCCATTTATTGGTTTTGGAGGGGGTTAACACAGCGTCTCAGATAGCCCATGCTGGTCTTGAGCTCCTAATCCTGCCTCCCACTCCCAAGTGCTGGAATTACAGCAGATAGCTTCCTACCCAGCTCCTATTTGTCCTTGGTAGTTAGGGAAAGAATGGGGGTAGGGTATATGTTAGGCAAACTTAGGACTTTTTATCTAGTGGTTTCATTAACTCTAAGGAAAACAGTTGGATGTTCTAATGATAAAAATACTAAGTGTTTCTCCTTAAAATTTTCAGGTTGTCCCCATTCTCACTTTTTTGGTAGTAAAATGCCCTTATTCATAAACTGAACATCCTCAGCAACTTACTCTGAGCATAAACACAATAAACTCCAGTGTACATTCCAGTCAGCCTAACTTCACTGTCTACTCTGATCTGTGGAAAGAATGAGGACCTGAGTATAAGAAGACGCTCTCCTTGATGGGTGTTCTAAGTGCTGGCACTTGCCTCCTCGCGTCTTCGCACCTGCTAGCTCTTACTTTTAAGGAGTATCTGGTTGTTGTTGTTGTGTTTTTATTTTTTGAGACAGGGTTTCTCTGTGTAGCTTTAGATCCTGTCCTGGAACTTGCTCTGTAGACCAGGCTGGCCTCGAATTCATCCACCTGCCTCTGCCTCCCAATGGCTGGGATTAAAGACATGAACCTCTACAGCCAACTGAAGTAACTTTGAAATGTTTGAGTTTCATAAAGCTAAAAAGTAAATGGGAAGTCTGATTCCATCTCATGATGAAGTCATAGGTGTACTTCCCTCTCACCAAGTGTTGACTCTGGAAATGGCATGCTGTGAAATCAGATGGCATTCTCCTGGCAGCTATGGTGTTGCAAACCTGCAATCCCAACACAATGAAGGCAAAATAAAACATCCCTTTTGTCCAATTGCAACATTACACCATATGGATTATTTGTAAATGTTAAGATTTTCTTAAACACATACTAATAAAGTTATAGAACATGCAATTCTTACAAGTTAGCAAATCGCATTGTGGGCATCTGGCTTGAAACTTTCTTCTTGGAATTTAACATAGTGACACCAGGTTGGCAGGTGAGTTTTTCATTGTTAATGTCAAGGTTTTCCTGTGTGGTTAGAGTGTAGGACATATGAATACTTGGTCCCTAGCAGTGACACTGTTTGGGCAGTTTAGGAGGTATGGCCTGGCTAGAGGAAGTATGCTATTGAGGATGCGTGGGAGAGTTTGAAGACTCCCACCATTACTAGCTAGATCTCTCGGCTTCCTGCTTGAAATTCAAGATATGCACTCCAGCTGTTCAGCTAAGTAGAAAATTAGCTAATGCACTCTCTAAGCCTCAAACAACGATCTTTGAGGGGAGAAGCTGCATCCTAAGACATCTTTTCTTTTAGCCAGACACACAGTACCGAAATTCCTGTGCATCTGAGTGTCCTCATCAGGCCCGACCTGGCAGAGGGGCTGCAGGTACAGGTGGGGCTGCAGTTCTTGCTTTTGTCTTTGTTCCTTTCCTGCAGACTTTCTATACTTAGCTGTCCCTCATCTGTGTAAATCATCTTAGCATTGTTTTGAAAGATGGGTGTAAAAGAAAGGCCTAAAAGCTCCAAATTTCTGTTGTTTTTTTTAATACCTAGTAAACTAATCTTTAAGGTAAATTACTTTTTAAACAAAAAATTGGGGGGACTGGAAAAATGGCTCAGTGGTTAAGATTTGCTTCTTCCAGAGAACCCAATGTTCCCAGCATCCATGTCAGGCAACTCACAACCACCTGTAAGTCCAGATCCGAGAGATCAGATTCCCTCTTCTGGCCCCCACAGGTATCTGCACATGTGTAGCATACACTTGTAGATGCTACAACATCAGCTACACTTTTAGTCAGCTATTAGTTTTAACACTTAGGTTAATGAAATGTGTCTTAGGCTCTTCAGCAACTAGGCTACAGTTCTGATTTTGTTTGGTTTTGCTTGGAGACAAGAGTCTCTACTGTTCAACCCTGACAGTTCTGGAACTCACTTTGCAGACCACGCTGGCCTTGAACTCATGAAGATCCTCATGCCTCTGCTTCCCAAGTGCTAAAAGGTATGTGCTACCAAGCCCAGCTTGCCTTCACTTCTTAGACGATAGTTGTTTCTTCAGTAGGGTAGACTATTTAAATATGGCTTTTAGTGCCTTGGTGAATGTGTACTTCGCAGTATTTACAGTCTCCAAATTTAAAGTCCACTAGTAATTTATGCAAAGGTCCCTAAGATATGAACTGTGATGTTCATTACCAAATATAAACTGTTGACTAATGTCACTCTGCAATTCTGTATCTGACAGGTCCTCAGTCACATGGGTCTACAAAACCTCAAAGCAGAGGTGGACCCATCTCTAGAACCAGGCAGTGACCAAAGGACAAGCGAGAACCCACAAGGCTGCAGCAGACTGCGAACACATGGAGGGCTTCATGCACCAGTGCTCAGGCACCAAATAATGCACAGCTCCTACAAACAGCAGCTTGGTCCATCTTCAAGGGTTATCTTGGTACAACTGTCCGAGAAACACTAGCGTATCTGCCAAAGACTGCATGGGCAAGTGTTCTGTATCCAGTTACTGTCTTCTTTCAGCTATTCCACTGGGTAGGAAAGATTGTACCCAAAGATGTGACAATGAAAAACAGCCCCAAATCACTGCTCATGTTGTCTGTAAACCAATCACCAGTCTGATTCTTGTACAGTTCAGTGAGATTACATACACACGGATGATTCAGATCACTGGCTTCAGAATATTTCTACTTATATTAATTTCTGGAGACCTACACTGTTTTACCATATTTTTAGAAGAAAGTGCTGCCAAAAATCTGAGATACTAATCAAATAAATTTCATTCCTAAACTTTAAGTTCTTTCTTTTTTTTTTCTTTCCAAGACAAGGTTTCTCTCAGGTTATTCTGGAGCCTGTCCTCAAACTCAGATCCACCTGCCTCTGCCTCCCATGTGCTGGGATTAAAGTGTGTGCCACCACCGCACAGCTCTATCACATCTTAATTTTTGTGTGAATGCATGTGTGTGGGGGCATACAAATGTGGTCAGGACCACCTTCAAGGTGACTCCCATCTGAGTCAGGCTGAACTCAGACCATCAGTCTCAGGATAGGTGCCTTACCTGCTGAGCCATCTTGCCAGCCACACTTTCTTTTTAAAAAGCAGAAATAAAAAAGCTAACTAAAGGTATCGGCACTGGTAAAAAGTCAGTTTCTTTTCCTAGGACAGCCTCATATGCCTGCTTCACATCAGGGGCTTTTGTGTGTGCATACATGTGGAGGCCAGATGTTGTTGGGTACCTTTCCTGTTTCTCCATCTCATTTTTTAAGACAGGGTCTCTTGCTGAACTTGGGGCTCATGCACAAAAGGGTTTTTTTTGTCAGTGGCCGGGCTCCAAGCTCACTCTTCATGCTTGTGATGTGAGTCCTCTACACTGAGCCAGTTCTCCATTCCAAGAGCATTGGAATCGGAGAACTTCTCAAGGGCACTAGAAATGTGAAGATGACTCTTGTTTTTTGAAGACAGGTTCTCTCTGAAGTTTTGAAGCCTGTCCTGGAACTTGCTCTGTAGACCAGGCTGGCCTCGAACTCAGAGATCCCTATGGTATTTTATGTTATAAAAAAACCAAAAGCTTGACTGAAGATCAGAGTGCAGAGCTAGAACACTGGGTAGTGGTGGTGCACACCTTTAACCCCAGCACTCAGTAGATAGAAACAGCTCACATAAAGGTGATCCCAGCACTAGAAGGTGGAGACAGGAGGGATATGGCTGGACAGAGAGGAATATAAAGTGGGAGGAGACAGGAGCTCATCGCAGTCTGAGGATTCATAGCGACAAGATCACCTCTTTGGTCTGAGCACTGGTAGAGGTAAGAACTCTAGTAGTTGGCTGCTCTACTTCTCTCTGACCTTTCACCCCAATAACTGACTCCAAGTTTTTATTATTAAGAACAATTAGAATTAGTGTTACAGATCCACCTGCCTCTGCTTCCCAAGTGTTAGGATTAAAGGCATATGCCACCACCACCCAGCAAAAGTGACTTAAATTATTCCCAGTTCTTATGCCATCAATTAGATAATATGCTTCAGATATCCCACCCTGGATCATATTTCAATTCAAAAGTTCCAGCATGCTTGTGATCACAAAAAAATGTGTGATGTATCTACCTTGAATGCCTTGTAGGAAGAGGCTCAATTTCTGCATTAGTCGACAGCCAGGACTTGAACAGTCACTACAAATACACCACATACTGTAGCAAATACCTACCAACCCCGGGTATACATGAAAACCTGTTCTCACAAGTCTGCACAGTGAGTACATGGGTGGACTTCCTTTCTAAGCAGCTGTGACTCAGAATACCCTCAGGCCACTCAGCCAAGTTCCTCACCCTTTTCATATGTATGTTCCCTAAAGTTAGTACTCATCTTTAAAAAAACCTGAGTATTGGCTGGGCAGTGGTGGTGCACCCCTTTAATCCCAGCACTGGAGAGGCAAAGGCAGGAGGAGCTCTGTGAGTTCAAGGCCAGCCTGGTCAACAGAGTTCCAAGACAGTCACAGCTACACAAAGAAACCCTGTCTAAATGAAAAATAACAACGAAAACAGATTGAAACACATCCACCAGACCTTTTACGTTTTTCTTTATTTAGCCATATACAATCTTACAAAAAAGTCTGCAGTAATATGAACACCCACTTCCCCTACCACAAGGACAGAAGACAAAAGCATAACAGTAGAAGAGGAAGAGAATCTGTAGGGTTACTGAACAGCTGTTCAAGTATTCTGAGGGTGTTCTCTGTAGGTAGAGTATTTCTTTGTTTTTACATTTTTAAAATTTCACTTTACATTCCATCTGCAGTTCTCCCCCCAGGGTAGAATATTTCTTAAGTGCATGCACAGCAGCTCCCTGGGCAGAAAACCCATGGAGGCAGATGTCGAATCCACCCTCCCCACCATCACCACTACGCCCTTCACATGAACCCCTCACACAGCGTCAGGTGAACTCTAGGGATGACTCCTGCCTGTCTTGGGCGATCCACGTATTTTAAGCAGAAAAAAACTTCTCTCAAAGGTTAGGCTAACACCTGCCTTCACCTTGTCTACCATGGCACCACTGACATATGAAGAGAAAAATTCTATTATTTCTTTTCCTTCTTGGGAGCTGTCCTTTTCCCTTTGGAAGGTTTGCAGTATTTTGCTTCCATCTGAACCAGAAAATTGTCCATTTCCTTTTGCCGATCCTTTTGTCTGCTCTGTTTGAGAAGTTAAAATACATCTTTCAAAATGCAACACTGTCCAATTAGACAAAGTATATCATGGTTTGGAGGGGTTGGGGCCAAGGAAGCACTCCAGTGACTAATAATGGGTACTGGCTTCCTTGGGAGTGGTAACAATATTCCAGAACCAGGGGTGACAGCTGTACAATGTGGAGGGGGAAAATTACTTCATTGTACACATGGTGCAAGTTACATGTAATTACTCCTTAAAAGAAAACAAAACAAAACACACTGGAATCCATTCCAAAGAGTATACACACACACAATAAGAGAACGTGAGAGAGCTGTGAGAGAAGCCTTCCACGTTTACCTGGATGAGTGCTTTCAGGGTATCCACTCCTTCCTGCAGCCCCAGCTCCTTTCTGGTCAACTCTGCCTCTTTAGCCTCTTCCTGAGCCTGAACAGAAACTTTCATCAGACTCCATGGCAACCAAGAAATAACAGATTTGAACCTTTTTCCCTTAAAGAAAATGTTAAGCCAGGCAGCGGTGGTCCACACCTTTAATCCCAGCATTTGGGAGGCATGGATCTCTGTGAGTTCAAGGCTAGCCTGGTTTATAGAGCAAGTTCCAGGACAGCCAGGACTGTTAAACAGAGAAACCCTGTTTCAAAAAACTTAAAAAGAAAAAAAGAAAATGTTAAGACCCCTTCTAGAGCTGGGGATACATGAATAAAATCACACACAGTTTTCAATAGAAGGCGGCACACGCTTCTGGTTCTTGTAAGCCTTTCTGTTCTATCCTAGAAAGCACAAGTTCTCTAGCATCACAAACCATACGGTAACACAAAGGAAAACAATCTACTAGGTGGGCTGGAGGGTCACATAGCCAGGAATGGCTTCAAAGGGTAGGCCAGGTATCAGACACTTCAAGATCTTTGTCTGAAACCCAATTGTGTACAGAGCACTGGCCCTAACTCCTTGTAAAAATTTCTAATTAGCAAAGAATTTTACTAATAGTAGGAATAATAACAAATTGGGATCTTTGTTTTCCTCTCACCTCTCAAATGCAGCATCTCCTAAATCCCCTCACACTGGTAGGCAGTTTTCAAACTGTCTTTCCGCCATCAAGTTTCTCAAACTAAAATTGCATGTTCGAGTACAGCTGTCCCAGTTTTACCTAGAAAATGATTAAAATGACTAGCGTGGTGGGCCCGACACAACAAAATGGTGCCTTCTCACGTCTTCCCTCTGAGCAACAGAAACGGCAGTCTCTTATTCCAGTAAAGCAGGCCCTAAACTTACCCCATACACAAAGGTCAGTTTTTCTCTGCAATTCCATGCATCCAAAAGCTCAGGCTCTTTGCCCACCTACTTGAGCCACACAGAAGACAATTCAAGTGCCTACCAGACCCCTAAAATCTTAAATTGCCTGCTCTCCAGGAAGCTCTCATTGTGAAAGCAAAGGTGAAGCAACTGTTGCTTTAATAGCAGTCCAAGGTCACTTTTCCAAAGAGTATAAACACAGACGCTCGCTACTTTGAATTCCTATGCTATCATTTGTAACAACCCTGGCTTAATCACAAGTCCCAGTCCTCAGCTCTCAGCAGTGAAGTGTTCCTCAGAGTGGGCAGAAACTCACTTCAAGTGCTTAAAAAAAAAAAAAAGAGCAGATGGGGTCTGGAGAGACCACTCAGGGATTACAGAGACCAGACCAGAGGGGTCAAATCCCTGGAAGCCGAGGTTATAGACAGTTGTGAAGCACCTGACTTTGGTGCTGGAAATCAACTCGGGCCTCTGTAAGAGCAGTGTATGTCCAGAGTCATCTCTCCAGCCCCTTAGTTTACAGTTTTTAATAGTTATATGCATTTACAGAATTTTAAAAAATGAATCTGTTTTCTCCGCCTCTTCTGAGCCATTTTGGAGACTTAATTTGGGACCTACCACATACTAGACAACCAATCCATCACCAGCCTGACCTCAGAAGCGGCAATCTCTTACGTTAGCCTCCTCGGTGCTCGAGTACCAGGACCAATACACTCCAACATCTTCTCTCTGTCCACCAACCACAAATGGACCACAGCCTCTGCCATGTAACCAAGTTCCGAACATTTCCTTCCCTAAGAGAGCAAAGCTACAAGGACTGCCCCATGTGAAAAGTGTTTCAGAAGCACTTTAGGGTGATTTCAAACAATCCATAAAGTAAAATAATTTTCAGCATAACATGGGGGAAGCAAAAACCAGGGTTTTCTCTATGATCTGACAAGCCTGCCAGATGAGTGCCGCAGGTGAGCCCCATGTCAGCAGTCCTGATTCCCATCGTCGTCGTAAATACTCCAGATCCTTTTTTGGAGCAGCTGAGATACGCTATGAATAGCATTCAGACTTACCCTCCTTTTCCTTGCATTCATCTTTTGCTTAGACTCTTTGACGAAGGCATTGTACGATGGGACCTCCTTGGCATCAATAGCTTGTTGAATGATGTTCCTTAGCCTGGGTTCGTCTGTGTATTGCACACAAAGCACAGACTCCATGATCTGATCCATGTCACCCTTGAAGTCCAGATAGGCCTGCTTAATATCGGCTAGCTCTTCTTCAGAACCTTTGTACGTCTCTTCAAAAGCTTGAATGTCTTCTAGCGATATCTAATAACAAAGAAGATCGCTTTAACTTCGAGAATTGTACTTATGAACTGGACGGTGGAATTAATCAAAGCCCTGTTACCTTTTTAAAGAGTAACCTCCAATACGCATCCCAATCCCGGTCTTGGTTGAGGCCACCAGAGTCCTCGTCCACTGTCCCCTGTTCATCGTACACTGCTCTCTGCTCCTTGTCACTCAGAATCGCATAGACTCTTCCCAAGATCTGCAGGCAAAGAGCATCCAAAAGTTACCCTGAACCTCCCGCTGACACCGTGCAGCTAGAAATGCTTAAAAATTCCAGGCCGGGGATCAGCAGTGCGCTGTACCGGGGATGGTGTCGCCGCGGAGCAGGAGAAGTTCGGGTGGCCGTCCGAACGCGGGCTCACATACCTGGAAGCGGCGGGTGGCGTCCTCCTTCTGATCCTCGTCTACGCGGTCGGGGTGCACTTGCAGGGACACCTTGTGGTAGCCGCGTCGGACCTCGCCGTCGGAAGCCTCACGCCGCACGCCCAGCACCCGGTAGAGGTCGGCGGTGCCGAACACCTGCTCACAGAGCTCCAGCAGCCCCATGACCGGGAAAGGACGGCTCTGACAACGCCGAGGAACTCGGTCCACAGCCGCTCGGCACCCCCGCGGCCTCTATCACCGCCTTTTTCCCGCCCAAAAAGCCTTGGTCGTTGCGTCACAGGCGGTGCGCCGAGGGCGGGGCCAGCGCGCTTTACGGCAGCCGCAAAGCGGACTTGACCTTGCCCGCGAAAATACGGCTCTCTGCGTGCGTGGAGCGCCTAATCTCCTGGAGCGGAAGCACGCCAACCCCGCTTCTCACGCCAGCACTCCTTCCTTCCCCGAAATCTGCCTCCAGGATTCTTACACAGCTCACTCAATGACACATGAAAACATTTAGCAGTTTCCCAATGCGGTTACTCGGGCTGGCAAGGATATTTAGCCATACCTGATGACCCCAGCACAGAACCTATCAAGTTGTCTTCTGACCTCCACACACATAAATCACATAAAATAAGTAAATGTAATACGAATGGTCATGTATTTGCGTTAAGAAATTTAACATGCTCAACCCAAAGGTTAAAGTAATATGTGTTTTTTAAGATTCTCGAAACAACTATACAGGCTCAAATGACATCATCTGGGATGAATCCCTCAATCCTTCACACAGGAGAAAGCCTGTGTCAAACAAAACACACAAAGCAAGTTTTTAAGGACACCTTTTATCAGTCAGGCAGTGGTGGCACACACCTTTAGTTTCAGCACTTGGGTGGCAGAGGCAGGTGTATCTCTGTGAATTTGAGGTCAGCCTGGTCTACAGGGCTAGTTCCAGGGCAGCCAGAGCTGTTACACAGAGAAACCATGTCTTCAAAAGACAAAAAAATACCTTTTATATTCCAGGCAGGACCATATGTATTGGACAGCACAGAATTAATTCTACTTGCCTGCTCCAGTCACCTGACACTTGGTGGACATAATATTGACTCATCCTCATTTTAAACATTTCAGTGGTTTCTCATATCTAAAAATCAAGACAACTAAAGGCAGTCAGTCCCTCTATCTAGTCTCAAAGACCCCTCATGCCAAGTGAAGGAAAACCAGCAGCCACGTTGGAGAGCCTCAATCTCAGAAAGTGCATTTGCTAGTAGATGTTTCTAGAACCCAGATAAAACAAGTCAGAGCATGAGCAGACCTTGGAACCTTCCAGTACTTTAGCCTTACTCTAAATTTGAAACCTACATTATCCAGCTTATGAAAAACAAATGATTATGTGAGACACCCCCATGCACAACAGAGGCTCCCTCTCAGACCCAGGATTAGGCACAAACCACACCTAAACATCTATTTTCCAAAAAGATCCTTTATTAAGTGGGAAGAAAAGCTAAAGTGGCTGCTTTCTGACTCCGGCAGCAAACAGTAGCAAATGACCTTGAGAAAAACAAGAGGTCTGTGTGAGGATGTTGTGGTATATACTGATTGGGCATGTTAGCTGGGTAAACCAAAGGTGGCTTTTGATTGCTGAACTTTAACACTTGGATAGCCGGACCTGTTAGCCTCAGGAGGATGAAGTAGCCAAATAAGGAACAAATGCTGGTGGCTAACTTTAGGGATTTAATCTAATGTTTTTTAGCAAGGTAGAGGGAACTGGGGAGAAGGGCAAGGCAAGGCCTGCCAGAGCTACATGCTCGAGTAGGCCAGTGTCCCTTCAACAAGTAATTCATGCTAATAACTATAGAATCCTATTGTTCTGGTGAAGCAGATGTTAGATTTGATTTCATAAGCCTCTCATTTACATACCAAACTCAGGATGCTTAAGCACAACACTTCTATCACTGACTTTCTTCTGTGAATGATGTGTGTATGTGTGCACATTGGTGTGTGTGAGTTAGGTGGGCATGTGCCTGCTACAGCACATGTGTGGAAGCCAGAGGAAGACCACAGCTGTCAAGTTTACTTTGGACCTTTCTTGAGACAGGGTGGCCTCCTTTTCCACTGTTCACACCGGCTGGCCTGTGTCTGGAGATTCCTTTGTCCTTCCCTCCCCCATCCATGTTCCTGTAGGATGCTGCTATTGCAGACTCTTCCATTTCCTGTCACATGAGTTCTACGAATTTGAATTCAGGACCTCAGAACTACATGACAAAGGACTTTTACCCCTAGAGCCATCTCCACAGAAAAGCCCCCTTATCACTACTTTTCCCCTCATACAGGCAACAATATATGTAGGAAGACTTTGTAGGACATATGGAGTCTATAAAAGTTTCCTACTCTTGAGGTACAGCCTCTCTCATCTGTGAACATGGATATAACTGAACTAGAGTTGTAATACTTGAATACACAAGCAATTTCTCAGTACAGAGCTGGCTAAACAAAGGGGCTTTGTATTAGCTTCCTTCTAACTACTCTCTTAAAAGGTAGCAGCGCATGCCTTTAAGCCCAGCATTTGGCAGGCAGATCTCTCTGAGTTCCAGGACAACCTGAACTGTCACAAAGAGAAAACCTATCTCTAAAAAACAAAAACAAAACAAAAGGTATTGTTATTAAAACCCAAAGCAATTTTTACAATCCATCTGTGTAAACCTGAGATCATATGTCAAGAAAACAATATAAATCTTCACTAATACAAACAATAAACAAGGTAACTTCTTGAGCTTTGGGATGATCCCAAGTGATAAAGGAAGCATTTGGGCCAGGCAATAGTAGCTCTACCTGTAATCCCAGCACTCAGGAGACAGGGTCAAGAGGCTGCATGCTAAAGGCCAGTCTGAGTCTACGTATCAATCACATATAACAAGTTCCACACCAGCCAGGGTTGCAGAGCAAGACCCTGTCTTAAAGAAAGCGTTTGAATGGGCAAAGCACATTCTAGTTGAGGGCTTTGAAGCAGGAAAGGACTAAAAGGCAGCAGATTGGAAAACTGCCCATGTGACCAGGGCCTAATCCCCAAACCAAACCTCCCCACACCCACTGACTCACAGGTAAGGCAGGAGGCCTAGGAGGTATCTACACGCAGCTCTAATGTCAGTCAACAAACCTCTGTCTGATCCCTGCTCAGGATATGCTGGAAGAATGGGACTTGAAAACCTCCATTTATTGATCCTCAAACCCAACAAAAAGCTCTGTACAAGAGCTGTGAAGGCCCCTTGACCTTGCAGCCACAACTGTGTGCACTGACGTCAGCTTGCTTCTGTTTCTCCAGGCTCCGACTCTGTTTTCTGGGACGCTAAGAGGACTTCTTGAGCTCTCTTCCTCCGAAGTCTCTCAGCATTTGTAATCATCATCGGATGCAGGGGGTAAAAGCCTGAAAGACCTAAAAGCAGCAGGATTTTCTCTGTAATATTGCACATGCCAATGCTTCCCAGGACTGATTCCCAGAACTGAGATGCAACGCCTGACCCAGGGCACAGACAAGAAATAGGCCAAGCTCACTGTCTGCTTCCTAACACTGCTCTCCTTACTTTAAAGGGAAAAAAAAGGAAACTGACAGACAGGTGCCCAAGACACACTAGCTCCATTTTTACCCCCACAACATCCCAGTCACTCCAAGTGTTCTAAAAAACTGGCAATTGCATCACCGCACCTTCCTCCTGTCCAGAGCAGCATGGATGGAGTGAAAACCATCCTTTGTTTCTGTTATCCTAGAGCTGACTCCGGAATGAAAACCTCTTAAATTATCTAAGCTTAGAGATGTTTTACCCAGAAGTTTCTCCATAGGCTTAGAGAGGTGAGCCCCACAGCCAATCCAATGCCGGATCCGGTCCAGGTTGAGGGCAACCAGTTTTTCTCCGTTACTGTTGGGCAGCGGATCGAAGGAGCCCAACTGCTCCACGAAGCGGCCATCCCTGGGACACTTGTTGTGAGCAGCCACGATGCGGTAAAAGGGCCGGTTGGCGCAGCCACCCAAGGCGAGGCGGATGGTTAGGTGGCCCCCACGGTACGCTTTGCAGAGAAAGGTTGCTGTAGAGAAATAACTGGTTAGGACGCAAAAGCAGAAGACACAGAATATATGGTGAAGGCCCAATTCCTCTTTCTCCTGCAATGTTTTCACTCCCAATCTATTCCGTCCGGCTTAGGTACCAGCTTATCTGTAAAACTTTCCCCCTTCAACATTCCATCTCGGACATACCTCCTTTTCCCCAAACGCGGGTAGTACGGACCTGCCATTTACTAGGTTGCGACCTTGTACCCTTAGTTGCCTCATCTGCAAAACGACTACTACGACGATTTTTGGGGAAAACTGAGAAGAGAGTTCGGGCCCGGGGGAGCACGCCTTTAAGCACAGCACAATTGGGGGCAGAGACAAACTATGAGTTTGCTGTCTATGAGTTCGAAGCTAGCCTGTCTTTACCTAGTGAGTTCTAGGCTAGCCAGTGCTACACAGTTAGACCCTGTCTTAAAACAAAGTGGACTGAGGCGATACTGCCCTGTAAGGCAGTGCTGCCGCTCCTAGCCCGGGTCCCCGCTTCCCGCACGCGCCCCAAAGCCCCGCGCACTCACTAAGGTGGACCATGGCGCAGAGACGCGTGAGCCTGCGACTGTCCTCTCTACATAGACCAGCTGCACAGAGCCTGAAGCCTGGAGGAGCGCCCCCAAGCGGCCTCGCACGCACCTTCAACATCCGGAAAGCCCACTGCGAAAGCGGTTGGCCGCTCGCCCCACCTCTTCCGCTTTCTCTTTCTGCGTCTACCGGAAGACAACAAGGCGACCCAGACCCTGACTTCCTTAAATGACGCGGAAGGGCTGTGTTTGTAGGCGTGGAGCTGCTCGTGGGGCTGTCATTGGCGTGATTTCCTGCGGCAGTCGGGGGGGAGTATTGCGAGAAGACTACGGGTCCGGTCTGCAGGGGTGCTGCAGCGATTCCCACCCTGGTTAGGGCGGCAAGCGCTGGTGACGGCCTGGTGAACAGGTGGGGTCCCACCGGAGAGCCCGGGCGGTCCGGACACAGCAGGGGACGAAGCTGGCTTCCCTTTCCTCAGGAAGACTTCATAAAGGACTGAGCGATGAGCAGGATTAAAAATAATTTATTCTCTGTTTATTAATATGACTCTCACTTTCCCTCGTATTCTCCCACCCTCACAGAAGAAATCGCTCCATTGAAAAATAAGGTGGGTGGGGAGTCGGGCGGTGGTGGCGCATGCCATTCGGAAGGCAGAGGCAGGCAGATCTCATGAGTTCAAGACCAGCTCTGGTCTACAGAGCTAGTTCCAGGACAGCCAGGACTGTTACACTGAGAACCCTGCCTCGAAATAAATACTAAACAACTAAATAAATAAAGGGGGAGAGGACTTTCATTTCCCCCCTTTACTGCAACATGTTCCAAGAAATTAAGGGTATGATTTCTTTGTCCTCTCAAGACCTAGAATTACGGCTTCACTAGTGAATTTTGCATCTCTGATCACAATGGTGTGTAAAAGCCACTCCTGATTTACATCCATGGTTGATTTAAAGAAATTAGTATGTCTGTCTTAAAGACCTTTCTTTCAGCTCTCCCAAAAGGCTTAGCCCCAACAATATCCTCTGCTCTCTTACCCAGTGATGTAGCATGACAGTGTTCTAAGCTCACCTTTGAAGATGACGCCTTCATTGCCAAGCCCCAGTAACTGAAGCTGGTCAAGAACCTTGACAATTGATGATAAGCTTTCATCAGAAATTGTAATGGTCACACCATTATGCCATATAGCTACCCACAAAACATGTTTATTAATTAGTTACATAATTATATAAACATATGAAATATATGACTCAAAAAACAACACTGATAAATTTGATTATTCCTTTTTAATTGTGATCTGATTTATAGTTAACAGCTAAGGAGGGAAGAGGTCAGGTTTCATCTAGTGACAATTTGGGAAGGAAGATGAGATGCTTGTGGTTCCATATTGAATATCCATTTTTAAGGATGTCAGAAAGATGGATCTCCAAAGCCAACCATTTCCTGGACGGTGTGGATTTCTGTAAGCAGAGCCTCATCTTTCAGTTTCAGCTGCAGAAACAAGATGGGGAAACAGCAGGTTAACTCCAACACCATGAAGCTTTGAAGAACCCTAATTTGTGAGCCTCCAAATTTGCAGGGATAGAATGGGCTTTTCCGATATTCTCAATACCATGGGAGCTCCCTTAAAGACTTAGAATGTTGTGTTATTTTCATGGGTGTGTGTTTCCCTCGGCGGAAATCCATCAAGCACCGAGTGCTCACAATCTACATTCTGGTTCTTACAGCCATCTGCCACATGCCTTTATTGTGTACTTGTAGGCCTGCTCAGCTTCCAGCTGTCGTCCAACCTGAAAGAAACGCACAGAACATGTGAGTTAATGATTACTAAGCATAATCATTTCAAGGAGGGACTGCCCAAGATTGACATTTCCATTGTCATCAGTACAATGACCAAATCCAGAGCTAATCAAACTTGGGTTATTACGTGTTAACAGCCATCTTACCTTTCTTTCTTAGTTGAGCCCTTGCCTGTTGTTCCCTGAAAAGGCTTTGTGAAGGGACAATAAGAAACACTTACTTTCAGACAGACCAGAGCCAGATAAGCCCATACTTCAGCATTGTAGTTATTCAGTGCATTGGCTTGGGAGAGAGCGTCCTCAGCCTCAGTGAGCTCCTCCAGCTTGGCGGAGAGGGAGAGAGAAGAGACACAGTCCAGAGTGCTTTTCACTTAAGCCAACTAGAGTCAGCTTGGGTGGAACCACTACACAGCCAGTAGATGTCCATGACCTATAGACAGTGCTCTTCCAAACAAAACCTCAAAACCCTGGAGTCACATGCAGCATATATTTTACATGTTCTTATATAATTTTGTAACTATTAATAGGTATTATTTGTGAATGGATATGTGATATATATCTCTCCTCCCCATGATAAAGTAACTTCTTTTTTTATCTATTTTGTTTTAAAATTATTTACTTAGAGACTGGGCCTTCCTGTGTAGAGAGACTCTCAGCAGGACTGGCATGATGAAACGCACGGAGTCCAGACTGGCCTTGAAACTGAAACTACCCTGCTTCAGCTGACCAGGCATTGGGATTATTAGGCATGAGCCACCAGGCCTAGATTTTTTTTTCCTGTTTTGAAAGCCGGGCAGCAGTGGTACACTCAGAAGGCAGAGGCAGGCGAATTTCTGAATTTAAGGCCAGCCTGGCTTACAGAACGAGTTCTAGGACAACCAGGACTGCACAGAGAAGCCCTGACTTGGAAAACAAACAAAACAAAGCA
>LOJH01019750.1:1617-21074 GCA_001685095.1 Ellobius talpinus | reverse complement strand
TGGGAGGAGGGGAGGAGGTGGAAATTTTTAATAATAATAATAAAAAAGAAAAAAGAAAAAATATAATAAAAAAGAAAAAAAATAAAAAAGATGCACTAGGTGGAAAATTACATATAAAAGATGTCGTTAGTGCCTATGTAAGTCTTTACCAAAAAGTTTATTTTAGTTATTTATGTGTGCATGAGTGCACATGGAGAGATGGAAAGAGGTCATTGGATCTCAGAGCTAAAGTTAGAGAAGTTTTTGCAGGATCCTTGGGTTCATGAATGTTTGCCAGATGCTCAGATTGGGACATTGGTGCTGGGAAATGAACACTGGTCTTCATGATTGCACAAGGGCTCTTAACTGAAAGACTATCTCTCTTGTCCAAACTTATATCCTTCTTATATAAAGTAATGGCATGGGATTCTTACCAGGAAGAGGAAAATCAAATCAGAATAAAGACCAATAAAATGAAAAAAGAAAAGCTATAATTAATTTAAATTTACAATGAAATTAATTTTTTAACTCATCTGTAATTTTTCTAATGAAGAACAAAAAAATTATGACTTAATGTATTAATATATATGAAAATGAATACATATGTTGTTTTGACACTTAAGGAAATTAGATAAATTAATGTAAAATACATTTTAGAAAAAAGGATATAGCAGCAAGAAAGCAAAGGATGATAAGGGATGAGGAGATTGGATTAGATTAATAGAGTCAGGGCCGGTACAGGATGACCTGTTATTTAAGAGTAAGGCCTAATGAACAGGAATATGGTCTCACTTATGACTCACCTATAAGTCTTCTCAAACTTGTAGTCAGAGTTCTCAGCCAACTTGATTAATACAGTACAGAAATGATAAGAATAATACAGCAAAGTAAGAAGTCATGATTCTTGAAGGTCTTGGAGTCAAATGTATGACTTTGATACTCTCCAAATTCATGGGAACAACAGTTTAAATATCAAGGTTCCTGACTGACATCTGAATATGAAAATGTTGTTGTTTTCTTTACTGTCCCCCGCAGCTTTTCTTTATGAACAGAGCCACAGGATTAAAAGTTACTAACAATGTTGCTTCATATTTTTCCATATGATTTTACAAAAATGATATAAAATAATTGCAGATAAATGACTNAGAAGTCATGATTCTTGAAGGTCTTGGAGTCAAATGTATGACTTTGATACTCTCTGAATTCATGGGAACGACAGTTTAAATATCAAGGTTCCTGACTGACATCTGAATATGACAGTGTTGTTGTTTTCTTTACTGCCCCCCACAGCTCTTCTTTATGAACAGAGCCACAGGATTAAAAGTTACTAACAATGGTGTTTCAATTTTTCCATATGATTTTACAAAAATGATATAAAATAATTGCAGATAAATGACTGCATATATGATTTATGTGTGTGTGTGTGGTCATCCAGTTGCAAAAAAAATTGGTACAATATACATTTCTTTACATTTGAGTTTGGCCATTAAACCTACCTTTTTGATTGTCAAGTTTACGTTTATAGTTCCTAGAAATGCAAATTACTCAATGTTTTTGAAAATTCAAAGGTTCTAAAACATGTGGTACTTTCCAATAAAAGAAAATAATAGAGAGAATTGGATTTCATTTTTCATTCTTCTTTTGTCCTTAGGAAAACTATATGATTCAAGGTTACTTAAATAAACAATTAAAAAGTAAAAATTGGGAATTGGGGAGCTAGTGAGGTGGCTCAGTAGGTGAAGGCATTTGCTGCCAAGTCTGACAACCTGAGTTCAGTTCCCAAGTAGGAGAGAACACTGTACAAGTGGTAATCAGAGGACAGCTTGTACACTGTGTCATGCACACACACACACAGGTACACAAACATGATAGATACATGATAGATAGATAGATAGATAGATAGATAGATAGATAGATNACCTACCTTTTTGATTGTCAAGTTTACGTTTATAGTTCCTAGAAATGCAAATTAGTTAACGTTTTTGAAAATTCAAAGGATCTAAAACATGTGGTACTTTCCAATAAAAGACAATAATAGAGAAAAAAGATGGAAAAAGTGCTAAGTGTGAGTGTGAGTGTGTGTGTGTGTGTGTGTGTGTGACTGGGAGATAAAGGGCTTGATAATTGAGTGTATTAGAACTTATCTTCTATAGAAAAGGGCCACCCTGCCCCTGTCTTTCTGCCTTGTACTCATCTTGTTGCTGGTCTCTGAATGTCTAGAGCATCCTTGCTGCCTCAAAGTGTTTGCATGAAGCCTAGAAGCACCCTTTCCTGGCTGCTTCCCTGCTGGTCTGTCATCTTTCCCATCTCAGCCCAAACGTCTCCTCCTTGACCATCATATCTAACCTTCTCCTGGTCTCACCCAATTCATCATCACATTGCCCTCCCCAGCAGAAATGCTCTGAAATTATTGTTTACTCATTACTTACTGTCAGTGTGTCCTAGGCAGTCCGTAATTTCCATGAGGGATTTATAAGACCAGGTTTCAAAAGTACTTCTTCTGTATAATTCTTTGATGTAAAATGAATGCAAGAAAGTGCACTCACAGTTTGAAATCCCCTGACGTGACACGTTTTTACCTATGTGTGAAATAATCACCAAAATTAAAATGATAACCATTCATTACCCTCCCAAGCTTTCTTTCTTCTTCTTCCCTGTACCTCTCTCCTCCTAGCCATATAACCATGATCTGCTTTCTGTTGTGGTGGATCAGTTTGCATTTCCTACAGCAAACATAATCATTCAACACATATTTCTTCCTCTCAGTACACTGATTTGGGGATTCATCTACGTGTTGCCTGTCTCAGCAGCTCATTTCTTTTTATTGTTGACTAATTACAGGGATGGACGACATCATGATTATCCAATCACTTGCTAAGGCAGTTCAGGTTGTTTCCAGTCTTCCATGGCCATAAGCAAATTTACATATGATGGGTATTTGTGTGTGAGTCATTGTGTGCAGACCCAGGAAGACTGCAGACATTTTGCATGTCCGGTGCCTAACACTTGGAAAACATTTGTAAAATGCGTAGTAACTAACTGTTTTCTGAAGGAATAAATCACGTTCTTTTTCAGCCCAGGTCTGTGGAGAGTTTCACTGTGGACGTGCCCACCTGAGATTCCTAAAGTAGCCTACCTTTTCTCCCACCCTACTTGCCCTTTCCGATATGCAGCGCCGAGGGACTCCTTGGAAGCGCCCGCTTCCATGGCCGGCTCATTGGAGCAATCCAGGTTCCCTGCCAACACTGCTCTTTACCCTAAACTGGCCCCTCTGATTGTTCAACAATCCGTTCATTCCTCGCTTGCTGACTCCCTATCACATTCCCTACAACAGCTGTTTCTAACTTCCTGCCTTCTCCTTAAGCCCCCAACCCCAGTCCTCCCCCTCATTCTCAGGAAATGACCTCATCTCCTTCATTACTGGGAAGATTGAGGCCAACTGACAGGAGCTCCTTTGGCTCCCATTGAGGTGTCTCTATACAGCAATTTCTAATGCTTCCGGCTCTCTGGAAGAAGTGCCTCTTCACCTTGCCAAGGCTAAACTTTCCACTGGTATACTCTAAGGATATTTAAAAAAAATAATAAAAAAGAAAGCATGAACAGCCTTTGCACAGGGCTGTGCCCTCAATCAAGAGCAGAGAAAACAACTTTGACTTGTACTGAAGACTGTCCCATAAACATATATTGTTTCTTTTTCCTAAGTGAAAAGATTCTTTTACCCCCCTTGCTTGTTTGTTTGAGATAGTGTCTCTCTTTGTGGCATGACTGTCCTGGAACTCAGACAGACCAGGCTGGCCTCAAACTGACAGTCTCTTGCCTCTGCCTCCTGAGTGCTGGAATTAAAAGAATGACCACCATACCTGGCCTAAGACTCATTTTTTTCAACAGTGTTGCAAACACATAAAATAGTTGATCCTCCATATCTGTTGGTTCCGAATATGTAGATTCAACAATTCAAAGATCAAAAGGAACTGGAAAAAAGTGTATCTTTATGTATCATGTTGGGAGTTTTTGTTATCATTCTCTAAAAAATGCAATTCTCCAAACTGTTTACTTAATATTAGTTGATCTGTATAATCTAGAGATGATTTAAAGTGTTAGGAAGAATGCACATAGGTAATATGCAAATCTCACACTTTCTACCCCTTTGACACAGGAACTCACTTATGCTGCCCAGCCTGGTCTTGAACCTCTGGGCTCATGTGATTATCCTATATCATGCTCCCAAGTAGCTGGGACTCCAGGTACATAATACTATATCTGACTCGTGTGCTTTTATTTCCATAAGAGATAGCAGTATCTGTGAACTTTGGTACTCTGGGCCCCTGGACACAGAAGTTGATGCAGACTCAAGTTGCATTGCTCACCTCCTTTCTTTGTCCCTGTGTCAGTTCAACTGGCTCCTCCTCAGAGAGTATTAAACACTTTTCATCTGTTACTTCATCTCCCAACAAGTTTGTACAGTTGTTTTTCTCATTTAATGGATAAGGAGGCTAAGGATCACAGAGGCCAAATATCTGGGGGTTGTGAAATTTGTAAGTAAAGTGGAGTAGCTGACATAAAACCTGAGTCAAGGTGTAACCTAGAGAAGCGGTTCCCAACCTCCCTAACACTGTGACCCTTTAATACAGTTCCTCACGTTGTGGTGACCCCCAACCAGAAATTTATTTCCATTGCTATTCATAACTGTAATCTTGCTACTGTTTTGAATCATAATGTAAATATCTGATACGCTACCCCCAAAGGGGTCATGATCCACAGGTTGAGAACCACTGTCCTAGAGTTTCCTCCCCTCTCCACACTTCTTCCTTGAAACCCAGAGGGTTAGCTTAATCTCACTCCCCACGTGTGGCAAATTATCATCCTTGGCTAAAATATAAGGGATTTTTAAAGTCAAGTAAAATGAAAAGGGACAAACTAGGGGACCATAAAAGATTCTTTTCCAGATTAAAGAGTTTGATTCCCAAACTTTAATAAGCACGCCCTGCTTGTGAAAATGTCAAGTTCCCAAGCCTACTAAGTTCCCTCAGGCATACAAAGGGTAAGCAGAAACTGAAGCACAAAACACCGGTTGGAGGCTGTGACAATATTCACAAGAGAAGAAACAGTAGCTCGGACTATTGTGGCAATGGGAATGGAGAGACATGCTCAGACTTTTTTCATTGTGATAAGGTATACATACTATATAAAATATAAAACACTTTAGAGTGTACTGTGCAGATGGAGTTTAGTGCATACTCTAGACCTCAGCGTCAATTTTGCAATATTTTCACTTGTAGTGGAACTGGCAGAGCAATTAGAACATATACATGACGAGTAAGAGGGATGTGTCAAGTTTGTTAGGTTATTGCAGCATTGTCAATGGGGATAGTGGCCATAGCTCATCAAGACAAGTAGCAAGCAGGGTCATTTGAAAGGAGAAATGAAGGAGTTACAAAGTTAGGGACATGATGGTGATGGTGGTATAGGGGTGGGGGGCAGCACTGGGACTCAGACAAGCCCTGTACGTTAGTCTGAGCTACAACCCCAGCCCAATATAGTAATTCTTTGAGACCTCCAAAGGAAAGGTATGACATAACCCTGTGGAGCAGACAGAAATGAAGTGTGGGTGGAGCTCGGGGGCTGTGGCCTGGACTACATGAGAGTTAAACTTGTATTAGGCTAGCCTATTTGTTAGACACTGGCTCAAGAGCTCTATAGGCACAGTCTAAATGAATTTTCATGGGGTGGGATGCTGGGATTCAGGGATCATAGCTATCATTCTAGACTGCTTCGGGTTAACTGTTTCATCCCCTGTCTTGGACAGTAGAAACAAGGTGGATGGCAGAGCCTCGGGAACATCCAAATCTACGAGAGGGAGAAAGGCCCCAGAGGAACCCTCTGATGGAAAGAGAGGAGGCTGGAATACCGGGTGGGGGAACAAGAAAGGTGAAAATTTGCTGAGGTCACAGGCGGGTTTCAAGAGGGAGAGTTTATGTGCTGCTGGAAATGTGTCGCAGCTGAAGGCTGGTGAATGTCCCTGGAAAAACCATGGTTTGTGGAGGACAGGGTAAGCCAGAGGGAAGGGGTTAATGAGCGAGCTGATTTAAAGAAGTAGGTTATGATTTAACTCTGAAATGTTCCCTGCATGCCCATGATTCAAACACTTGTTCTTCAGCAAGTTGGCATTGTTTGCAGAGGCTGCAAAATCTTTAAGAGGTGGGGGCTAGTCGGGCAGTGTTATTGCTCGCCTTTAATCCTAGCACTCAGGAGGCAGAGGCAGGTGGATCTCTGGGAGTTCGAGGCCAGCCTGGTCTATAGAGCAAGTAGTTCCTGGACAACTTGGGCTGTTAGACAGAGAAATCCTGTCTCAAAAAAAAAAAAAAACCAAAACAGAAACCAAAACCAAAGAGTTGGGGCCTAGGAACTCAGCCTTTTAAAATTATACCCTGCCTCTTTTTTTTCTTTGGCCTGTTTCTTGGCCTGTCACATACAAATAGTCTCTACTATATGCTTTTGTCACCATGCACTACTGAGCAGATCTGCCATGCATTCCCTTCTATGACAAATTGACTATCTCTGAAACTGAACCAAAAGAAATCTTCCTTGATTACGTTGTTTCTGTCAGGCATCGTGGTTAAAGTTCCTGAGACAAAAAGAACTGTTGTTACAAAACAAAAAGAAGGCAGCACTGAATGTTGCAAATAAGGTGAAGGTGAATTATTATTGATTGGCAAACCTTTAATAGCAGTTAGTCAAACTTTGTGAGTCAAGTACACAGGTTAGACTTCCCCTTCTGCCACTTACCTGTTCCATAACTTTGGCTGGCTCAATGCTTTGTTAAATATTCTCTTGTTTGGTTTTGTCTTTGAGATGGGGTTTCATTCTGTAGTCCAGGCTACCCTGGAACTCATTGTGTAGCCCACACTGTCCTCAAATGAGCTAGGCTGGCCTCAAACTCAGAGCAATCCTCATGAAATCTTAACTGTTGAGATTACAGACATGAACCAACAAATCTAGCTTTGTTTAGCTTTCCATTGTATAGCCTTCGGAGACTTTGAAGTCGTAAACCTCTTGCCTCAGCCTCCCAAGTACTAGCTAGGTTCACATGTTTGTGTAAGCAAGCCTGGCTTGTGATTTTATTTCTTGAAGTCACAAGCCTGGCTTGTGATTTAACTTCTTGAAGTCTAAATTTCCATAGAGTTTTACAGTGAAATTATATGTACAAAATACACTCTGAGAAAGCAGGTACATGATGAGCCATTGCCAGTAGTTGCTTAGTAAATGGCAATGAAAATATCCTTGAGTATCAATAAGTTCCTGAACTCAGCCTATATAAATAACCTTTGAGATGATTCATGCCTAGACTGCAGTGACCAACTGCTATCAATAAAGAGTAGTATTCTTGGGGTTACCGCAAGTGGAACCAAGTGGTGGGAATTAAACTCCACTTAAAGCAGCTTAGAGCAGATGAAGCTCAACACGGTACTACTCTGGAAAGTGAAATGAAGGAAGCTGCATAAGCTCTCCACATGTGTGGCTTGGTAGAATATGAGTGGTTCTCTCAGAAGGAAGATGATTTTAGCACAAGCACGTTCTGTCTTTGTATACCCAAGGAAACAAAAAGCAAGCTTAATGTTTCCGAGCCTTTGATGATAAAGTGTGGTGCTGACCAGTAAGATGGAAAATTTCCCATTTTGCTCCTCCCCTTTCTCTACCCCATGTGGTAGTTTGTTGTTGTTGATATATATATATATATATATATATATATATAAAATTTATGGTCAACTTGACACAAGCTAGGGTCATTTTGGGAGAAGGATCTTCAATTGAGAAAATGCCACCACCAGAATGGCCTGTGAACAAGCCTGTGATACATTTTCTTGATGATTGACATGGGAGGGCTCAGTTCACTGTGGGTGGAGCCACTCCTGGGCAGGTGGTCCTGGGTTCTAGAAGAAAGCAGGCTGAATCAGTCATGTGGAGCAAGCCAGGAAGCAGCACCCCTCCCCGGCCTCTGCATCAGCTCCTGCCTCCAGGTTTTGGCCCTGAGTTCCTGCCCTGACAGTAACCCTAACTCTAACCCTAATCCTAACCCTAACCCTAACCAGAACCTGAACCCGAACCCTAACCCTAACCGAGTTGTAAGCTGAAATAAGTCTTTTCCTCCCAAAGTTGCTTTTCATCATGGTGTTTTATCATAACAATAGAAAGCCTAACTAAGATACACCCTGCTCTCATTTGAAGGCCTCCTGAATTACCCTCCCCAAATTTTAATGCCTTCACTTTAATACATGCATTGCTAAAAAAAACTCTCCTAAATATTTCTGAATCTTTCAGGGTTGGAAAAGCAATTCAGAATGTTGCGAAGCCCACAGAGGTCAGAAACACTTTTAAGCTGCAGAAAAATTTTCAAAATCTATATGGATGCAAACCTCTTTGAAAGTTGCTTTTATTTTATTTTAAATCATTGCTTCTGCCAGTTGGTTCTCCTTAACCTTCATTGCTTGCTGACTTCAAGACATATTTGTGCTTATTTGAGATTTCCAAGTATATAACCAAGTATTTATCTGAGACACATTTCCCCCAATAGTGGTTCCAACCTTCCTAAATGTTGGGACCCTTTAATACAGTTCCTCATGTTGTGGTGACTCCCAACCAGAAAACTACTTCATAACTGCAATTTTGTTACTGTTATGAATTGTAATGCAAATAATTTTGGAGATAGGCAATTGCCAAAGGGGTTGAGATCCACAGGTTGTGAACCTGGCTTAAACCACACAGTATTGATGAATTAGCTTTCATTCCTGGAATAGCAGCTAACTGTAGTGTCCATTCTCCCAGAGAAAAAGTGTTGGCTGAGGTCTCCTTCGTCAACACAATGACTCTGGCTCTTGAAGGGTTCTCTCAAACGGCAATACACATAAAAAGGGATTTTCTTCATATTTTCATCATGTTTCCCTTCTACTCTTCCAAAGTTTCGTGATTTTTCTGTCTTTGTTCCTTCCCTTGAGGTTTTGGAGTTACCATCCCTAATTGTACCCTTTCCTGTTCCTGTACCTAAGTCAGCCTTAGAGCTGTCTGAAAGTTGGAAAAAGTACCTCCCTGCAACTGGAATTGCTGCCTGGGCAGACACTCACCACCCCTAAATGGGAATCTTTTTCAATAGGAGTCTCTTCCAGGAGAGAACTGGATGAAAGCTAATGACTAGGAGAAAGAAAGGGTTTGTGGAGCTGGGCTGATTCAGGGAACCTTGCCATGGAGTCAGTCCTGTCAGCCAATCAGAATGGCATCCTTGGTTTCAATGAAACAAGCCTGTTCCCATCCATCTAGACAAAGGCAACTTTTGTTCTCTAATTCCAAGGCCAACTTCAATACAGTCAGCTGTTTAAATGACAGGATTCATACAGATGCCATCAAGCAGTGGGTGCATACAGCTGGCAAAAGTTGAGCACACACTGAACATCGTCGGACTATTTTGCTGTTCATTGTTTCCCACAGCACATGGCCCAGAACTGTTCATATGCAGTTACACAGCACACCTCCACAAGTGTTAGAAGTAGTCTAGAAATGATTGACTTACCTGGGAGGATGCATGTGAGCTACATGCAAACATGTGCCAGTGTATGAAAAGCATTTGAGCACCCACGGAACAGGGTTCCAATATCAGTTTCCTGTGGATACCACAGGATAATTCGACAATGTGACAGAGCTCACTGTTTTGCCCCCTCATAGAGGAAGCAGAAATTTAGTCCACAGGCAGCTGAAGCCATGTGAAAAATGTAATTCATCACTCTTTTCTAAAGAAGACCAGGTGACTCAGAGAGTGATTTTTGCTCTTTCTGAGTGATTCTGCATGGATGGGCCTATAACATAGAAAGCCCTTTGGGCCCCTCTAGCCCATGACAATGGGTCACATTCACAGTCACGCTCCGTCTTTCGGCTGTGTTGGGTAGGAAGTTGGATCTGTCAGAGAACATCCTGTTTGTTTCTAGAGAGTTCCCAATGTCATACCTCTTGCATGTCCTTGAGTTGGTTGGTCTGTCCATTCAACTACTTGCCTCGTTCCTTTCTTCCTACATTGGGTTTTGTTGGTGAGGGTAGCCATCACAAACATGTTGGAGTTCAGGCCTAGGCATCTACCTGGTTGGTACCACCTTTTTCACTAGAGAGCTAAGTTATGGGCAGAGACAGGAAAAAATCATTTTCTCTTTAATTCTCTTCCATACTGGCTCAGTGGGACCCAAAGCCATGCCAGAAGTCTCAAGTTGCTGTGTTTTTCCCAGTAACATCTAGCCCTCAAGGGACTGATTTCAGTTCATTCTTCTCATTAGAGGCACTTCATCTGAATTCCATGGGCCAGAGGGGAAACAAGGCTCTTGCCTGTCTTCTCTCCTCAGCTAAACTCCCCTTTCTATCAGAGCAACCTTGTCTCCCCTTAGCAAACAACTCCCCCCATCTTCTGTCTCAGGCAGAGTGGTCCCGGCATGGTACCACATACATATGAGTTCAGCCATCTTTCTGCCAAGTCACAAAATTTGCTTTTACAGATGCATAATTAGAAGGGACACTTTGGAGGCCAGGTGTGGAGGCACATGTCCTTAATCCTAACATTCAGGAAGCAGAGGCAGGCAGAATCACTGTGAGTTCAAGGCCACCTGATCTACAATGAAAGTTCCAATACAGTCATGGCTGTTAAATCAGAAAAACCTTTTTTCTTGGGGAAAAAAGATTTCTAAAAAAGAAAAAAAAGGGACACTTTGGAGTTGAACCTAGGGGTGGCAGTGAAGCATGTATTTTTTTTTTTGCTTCTATTTCTCGAGAAGGAAGATGTTTGAGCATGTCTAAATGCTGACAGGAGGGGCTGGAGAGATGACTCAGCAGTTAAGAGCACTGGCTGCTCTTCTCAAGGACCTGGGGTTCAATTCCCAGCATCCACATGGCAGCTCACAACTGTCTGTAACTCCAGTTCCAGGGGATCTGACACCTTTACACCAATGCACATAAAATTTAGGAAAAAAAGTTTTAAAAAATGTTTAAATGCTCATAGGAGGATCTGGAGAGAAAGAAGGTATTGACATTACAGGAAATAGGAATTGGGAGGGGATAATAGTTAAAGCCATATCCTAAGTAGATCCTTATGAAGGGAGTTTTAATAAGTTACATAAGACAAGGTTAGGTATGTTCAAGATTGTACAAGGGCAGGAATAAACTACAAAGGAAACGGATATTATGTATTATGTGGCGGCAGCAAGAAGTCAGTTGAGAAGATCCATTCTGAGATGACAGCACAAAAGCTGACCCAATGATATATTTCTGTAGGGGGATTAGCAGCAGGTAGAGAGAAAAGTTTCCATAATTTTTGGTGGGAACAACTCTGCTCTTTCTGGTAACAGAAAAGATCTGTTTTTGAGTTCTGGATTCATCATGATTTGTGTGAGCGTGGGGAAACTAAGGTGGCCTTGGCGCAGTCTTTACTTCTGCCTGAAAGGGTTGTTAAGTTACAAAAAAAGGGTAAGAATGGCAAGCCATGTTCAACACATGAAAACAGAAAGCCTGAAGGAAAGCAAAGCAACTCTGCTATGCACTCTTTTATTTTCCTTTTACATTGCTGGGAATTAAGCCTACACCTCATATATGTAGGCAAGGGTTACTACTGAGCTACATACCTAGACCTTACCGTGTGCACTTTGAAAGATGAACAAAGGGAAATGTTGAAATGAAAACATTTGGGACACATACTATAACTGAAATATTTGAATAATCTAATTCTAGAATAAAGTTACAAAAAACTGTAAGACAGGGATGAAGAAATTGATCAATGGTTAAGAGCACTGGCTACTGTTCCAGAGGACTCAGGTTCAATTGCAAGCACTCACATGGCAGCTCACAAGCACATGCAACCCCAGTTCCAGGGCACCTGACACCTTCTTCTGGCCTTCAAGAGCACTGTATACACATGATGCACAGATACATGTGCAGGCAAAACACCCATAAGCATAAAACAAAAATAAATAAATTATAAGACAAATGGAACAGTTCCATATTTGCTACATCTAATTTTCCCTATTGCTGAATCTTAAATCTTAACAGTAATGGAGTACATTTATGACAACTCAGACCACTACTAATATGTTATTATTATCTGCAGTTAATACCTTAGTAAATTTTGCCACATTCTGTCTAATGCCCTTTTCCTGTTCCTGGATGCCACTCAGAACAGCACAACACGTTTAACTGTCATGTCTCCTTGGATCCCTTTGAGCTGTGAGTATCTCTGGCTTCTGGTTTTAGATGATCTTGATGGTTTTGGGAAGCAGTCAAGGTATTTGTGGTGTCTAGGTGTGTCTGACCCTTTTTCAGGGTGATGTGGTTTTGTATCTTTGTAATATTTGTGTCTAACTTTTATAACTAGGCTCAATAACAATACACCTTCCTTTAAAGGTAAGCCATTAAGCAATGCTGGGGAAGAGCAGTCAAGTCACTGAAAATAGAATGTCTGCTTTGAACAGCTTGGAAAGGACTCATTGAATGTGGAACGTCACAGTTGCCTATCGTGGTCACCACTACAACCCGCCTGAGAAACTGCTGAGGGGACAACCAGGACACGAAGCAGGGAGAGAGCGTCTCCAAGGGGGACTGAGATCTTTCCACAACAAATGTCTCCTAAATCAAGACGCTTTTCTAATCGTCAAGGACTGGCTATTCAGCGCCATATCAAGTGAGAATTCCTCAGCACCTTCTGCGTAGATTGCGACTTGGAGCCAGATGGAGGAACCCGGCCAGAGAAGGCCGAGGCATGAGGGCAACCACAGCACTGGTTCTATTTTGGGAACATTTCTACATATTCTGCAGCACTGTGTTTACACTTTGGCAAAAACAAGCAAAGGTTCAAAGAAATAACTCCTGGCTTCTTCTTTGCACCCCATGTTTTCAGCTAGAGAATGGCATATTCTGAGATGAGAGGGAGACAGGGGATGGCTGGTTAACTAACCAGGATGCTACTTGGCCATTTGTGGGGGTTGGTCACCCTGGATCTGAAAGAGCAAGTGCCCACGATGTGGGGTTAATGGAGGCAGAGAGGCATCAAGTCAGTGAGAAAGGAGAGAATCGCTGTGTGGAATGCTTGATAATAGCACATTCACACACTTCACGGAGGAAGGAGGCTTGAGTAACATGGAGCAACTGCAGATGCTTGAAAACAATCTGCCTTAAGCATTTGTAATCTGCTGGCTCCCTTCTGTATCCCAAAGGGACTCACAAGCTGATCCTTGGTCCTGCTCTCCCTTTGCTGGTCTGGCTCTGAGATTTAGGACACTCTCCCCACCAGGCACCCTGTAGCTCTGCACCTCAGGTGCTGCCTGAACTTAGACTGAAAGATGCTTTGCTTTCCAAGTGAAGTTGTGCCCCGAGGGGATGTGTATATACTGGCACGAAAGATGTCCCACAGCCGGCTGCTGGAAAATGAGCAAACAGCTGGAAACACTCCAAGGCAAGATAGAATTTTAGATCCGGAGCTGCTGGGGGCAGGAAGATGAGATGGGGGAGGACTCGAGATGGTGGAAAGTGGAGGGATTTAGGAGCCTCTGATGATATTAAAGAGACACACCTGGTCAAGGGCTCTGTACAAATATTTTTGTAGACATTAATGAATGTCCTAATAATAAATAGGATTAGTTGGGCACATCAAGATTTCCCAAGTATTGCTCTTTCATTTTATCACCTTTAATTCTTCAATGCTCTGTGGGAGGAATCATCTTATTATTATTGTCTCCATTTTGCAAATAAGATTTGGAGTCCTAGTGAGGTCAAGGACTTTGTCCAGGGTCTCAACTAACGCGTGGCAGACACTGAGTCGAATCCATAGCTTGTGGCCGTCATCTTCTTCTTGCAACAGAGTAAGTCAGGCATGACAGAGTAAGGGGCCCAATTTCCCAGCTCAGGTCTTAAGCTCCACTCAAGCTGTTTTCTCAGAGTAAAGCCTGCAGTTTTTTGCTATTAATAAGACCTCACCCGCATCTCCAAAATATGAGGAGTGAGGTGTGGACAAGAGATGTTTTCCACCACTGGACTTGAAAGGCAGGGAACTCTAAGAGGTGGAAGCAGCTCAGTTGGCCGCTCTCTGTCTTGTTCCCTGCTCCCTTTCCAAGTGTTTGTTTGTACTGCTTTACCCACTGGCCCGGATTCTCACCCTCTTGTAACAAGAGGCACTTGCAATGTCTGACCTTAATGGTTCAAGTGATGGGCAGTGCATCCGGTGCTTCCACAGGGTCCTTTACCAGCATGTAGACCACCTCACCAGCTCCAGTCCAGTTGGTAGGACATGCATGCCTTTCGTTCCTTTTCCGATTGTGCCACAGCTGTCGTCATCAATATAGTAATGCATTTGAAAGTGTGAACATCAAAATTTCGCTGAGGTATGGGTTCAGAACATCGCTCCGTGAGGTCCTGCTTTTTTTTCCCACATTACTGGAACAGCCTCTGGGCCATGCTGCTGCTGACAACTGGCCACAGCCGCTCAGGGATTAGAAGCTGCCTCATTGCAAGACTGCAGCTGACCTCTAGGGCTAGGTTCCTGGAGCCCTCTCTTTCGCCTGGAGTCTTTCATGCTTGCTCTCTTGTTTCTATAACCTTTCTGCTAAGTTTATCTTCAAATTGCTTCTTTTCAATCAACATAACAGTATCTACTGGGAAAAAAAGGTCCCCTTCTTACACGAGCTCTCAAGCACAGCCAGCGATCACAGTTTGGTGTTTGTCTACTGTTCTCATGACTAGTGTTAAACAAAATTCATAGAAATATGTTGGTTTGCACCGAGCACTTGAGCCAGGCTGAACAACACAAAGCAAGATTAAGTCACTTTCGTTGAAGTTGGCTATGTGATGTTCTAAGAAACCAGAAGCAGGGTGGTTCTGGGGGGAGCTGGAAAGGAAAGGAGATGACAAAGAGAAGATGAAGAATTCTTCTATACTGTGTATCCATGACAACCTGTAAGTTTGAAAAAGCCTCATGTGCTTAAAGGAATTTTATTAGTATTATTTTATTGTATGGGTGCCCTAGGTATGTGTGTTTCTGAGGAGATCAGAAGAGGGTGTTTGGTCCTCAGGGACTGGACTTAGAGATGGTTTGGGACCACCATGTGGGTGCTGGGAATCAAATCCTCTGCAAGAACAGCTGGTGCTCTATAACCATTGAATCATTTCTCCATCCCCCTCATGTATTTATTGATATCTGTATTTACACATCTGTTATTTGGCTGCTTACAACCTTTACCATACCTCTTGGTTGTTGTTTCTCACGGAAGAATTAAAACTTTTAAAAATGATGGGGCTATTCTGTTTTCTTTCACCTGAAATGTTGAAATTTTTTCTCAAGGAGATGTTTTTGGTCCATGCTTTTGTGTGTCTGTGAGTGTGTGTGTGTGTGTGTTTGTGTGTGTGTGTGTCTGTGATGTTCAGGTGTGTATGAGCATGTGTGTGCAAGTGTTGTTGCCCATGTATGGCATGTGGTTTCTGTTTCAGTCACACTCCAACCTTTTCTCTAAATCTGGCTCTTGCCTTTTTGGCTAGACCAGCTGACCAGTGAGGTCCCCACCCCCAGATCTGTAAGGTTAGCCTGTCTCTGTTCCTTCCCAGATGCACATCACATCACCAGGTTTTTATATAGGTGTAGCCAGATGCTTTTCTGTCTCCTGCCTGGTCCTGTAGCTGCTTATAAAATAATCCCTCAGAGGTTATATATTAATTATGTTTGGCCAATGGCTCAGGCTTATTACTGGCTAGCTCTTATATTTAAATCAACCCATTTCTATTAGTCTATCTTTTACCATGAGGCTCGTTACTTGTCACCTCACATCTTGCTTCCCCAGCAGCTGCTCGTGTCTCTCTCAACTCTGCCTTCTTTCTCCCTGTATTCAGTTTGGTTTTCAGGCCTAGCTATATTCTGCCCTGCCATAGGCCAAAGCAGCTTTATTCACCAACCAATAAAAGCAGCACATATTTTCAGCATACAGAAGGGCATCCCACATCACATAGATACTGGCAGTCTAGACTCAGGGCCTGAAAACACTTTCTGCACTGAGCCATCTTTTGAGCCTCCAAATGATAATTTTATGGTGTATTTTGCTCCACAGCAGAAAGTTTTAAAGTGTTGCCAAATTGATTTATCTTTTTTGTGGGCTTTAAATTCCCTATTTTGCTAAAGAAGGCCTCATGTATTCTATGGTTACAAATATAGCTTTCCTTATGCTTGTCTTGGATTTTCATATGAAATTTTATATTTATAAATCATCTGGAGTTTATTTTATTATGTAACACAAGGTTGAAAATTTTCTTTCAATTGTATTGTCAAAGTACACTCCTTCCTAATGAAAAAAATTGTGTGTATTGATTGCAGTACTACAGATAAAATCTAGATTATCACCCATGTTAGGCAAGCACTGAACTCTATTCTTAGCCCTTTTCTCCTTTTTGTTTGGAGACAGGGTCTTGCTATGTTCCCTAGGCTGGACTCAAACTCACTCTGTAGCCCAGACACCCTTGAAGTTATAATTCTCCTGCCTCAGCCTCCTGAGTACCTGGGATTACAGCCTGCACCACAAGGGCAGGCCTATATCTTTGATTGTGCTTATTAATTCCAGCCAAGCAAGTCCAAGGAAGTTTATAGAGAGCTCAATCTAGAGACAGTTTTATCTAATCACCAAGACAGACTCAATATTTTCCATTTGCCATTTTAAAAGGTATATATTTAAAAATTCATTGACAAATGATAGTTAAGATGGCCGAGGTGGTACAAGCCTTTAATCCCAGCACTTGGGAGACAGAGACAGGTGAATCTCTGTGAGTTTGAGGCCAGTCTCGTCTACAGCTCAAGTTTTAGGATAGCCACATGTGTTATACAGAGGAACACTGTCTTGAAAAGCCAAAAAAAGCAGACAAAAAATAATTATAATATATTTGCAGTGTGTAATTTGACATGTTGACATATGTATAAACTGTATACAAATCAAATCAAGTTAATTATTGTACTCATTACCTCACGAAATTATCATTTTTTGTTGTAAGAACATTTCAAATCTACTCTTCTAGCTATATTGAAATATGCAGTATATTCACATTGACTGCATCTGCCACATTTTGAGATAGATCATTAAATGTATTCCAGCTATGCAGGTGAAACTTTGTACTCTTCTTCATCCATGGTCCACTCCCACCACCTGCTCGTGGCTTCTCTGAGCTCAACATTTTGAGATTCCACATAGTACGGATATCAGGTGGTGTTTGCATTTCTGGGCCAGCCTTATTCCACCAAGCAGAACGTCCTTCAGGTTCATTTACTTTAGCTTTTCTGTTCCAGCACACTGAGAAGCTAGGGTCATTTCTCAGATAGACCTGTAGCAGCCCAATCCTGGCGTGACCTTTTCTAGCAGTGTTTCTCATACTTTTCAATGAATTTTGGTCACCTTTCAGGTTGACATAGATGTCTCCTATATTTGTCTTAGAAGTCTTTTGTTATTACCTACGCTGGCTGAGTTACATATGCTACTTCTTTGCCTTTAAGAAAAAAATTCATAAAGTTTGTCTTTAATTTGTGGGTGCACTGAATTGTATAACGAAGTCATTTAAGGATATTTACAGTCCTCAAATAAACCCGTGTAATAACTTTTTACTATGGTGCTACCATGTGTTAGCTAACATTTTATTAAAACATTTTTATTTTTATTTTATACTAGCCTTTTTAAGTAAGTGTGGTCTACAGGTTTTTCTTTGTTCTAGCTTTCTCAGCTCTTAAAGTTTATGTGGAATAAATTTTATTGGAATAGGATATGAGTTTCTTTTTTCCTTTTAACTTTTTTACCTCTAGTGTCAAAAGTTTGATATTTTCTGATATGAATTAAATTCTTGGTTCACCTTTTCTCTTAAATTTTATTAACCGATCTTTGAGGTGGAGCTGGAGAGATGGCTCAGTGGTTAAGGGCACTGACTGCTCTTCCAGCGGACCTGACTTTGGTTCTCAGCATTCACATGCTGCTTCACAAGCATCTGTAGCTTCAGTTCCAGTGGACCTGATGACCTCTTCTTTGCTTTATTTCCCCAGGAAGTATTCATTATAAGTAAGATATAGTGGGACTTCTAAAAATTGAGTCCTTTTTATAGATTTCATTTTTTTGATTTTTTGGTAATATAATCCATTCTTGTTTACTATAACAAATGTATTTGGTCTTGGACTTTCCATAGTATTGTTGTTACATTTGTTGTTTTAGCTTTTCATTTTTTGTTTTTGTTTTGTTTGTTTTCACTTTTTCTGTAACAGTTTGGTATGCTGACCTACCAAAGAGGGTGATCATTTTAAGCCTTTGGTTTGGCCAGAGGGTATGACTTTTTAATCTGGGCCTAAACATCAGAACCCTCTGAAGAGTTTGTTAAACCACCAGAGTTTCAGATTCGGTAAAATTTGGGCTGGGACTTTATGATGCATCTCTATCAGGTTCCCAGATGGCATTTAAGCTGCTGGTCCAGGGACCACACTTTAGGAACTACTCGATATTTTCTGACAACACGAGTGGGTTCTATGACATTCTTCCAAATTGGCAATTGTTGCCAAGGTAGGAATTCTTACCTGGGGCTGAGGATAAGTGAATTTGGGTCTTTAAAAGTACCTCTTTCATATTCAGATGATTCAGTCTATCTTTCACCTAGGAAAACTACTGAGCTGATTGATACACAACCTCAGACTTTGATAAAGTAAATTCAACTACATAATAGAACCATAGCAAAAGAACATACTCATTTTCTGATGACACATAAGGCTCCTGGAGATTGGGTTTGCTTTATTATTCAGCTCCCTTTAGGTATGATCCCTCCTATTTCAACTGTTCATACGAATCTAGAGCTATAGCAGTGGAGGGGAAAAGGGGAAAGATCCTTACTGTCTTTCCAGCCGAGTCGACATCCACAAGTAGAAATCCTTGTAACCTTGTCGCTCGCTGTTGTTTGCAGGTAGGCACTCCTTGATGCTGCATAGTCCAACTGTCATGCTGGTTGGTGCCCTTGGAGAAGAAAGGCAACTAGTTCCCCTTTGCCATCCCATGTTACTGGTACAGATCCCTCTATATCACAGACCTTCAACCTTGGAGAGGCTTAAGCAGTTCTCAGAGATGAGCTAATTAGTCTAAACCCACACCAAGTTGAGAGTGAAGGAGAGTGAGGCCCGTCATTGTGATGTTAGCTTAGTTATCTTAATCCCTCACAGAGATACACTGCTTCACTGCCTTGGTCAATGGGGACACGACAGACCTGGGGAAGTTGTCCATCCTCCTTTGATAGGCCCCTTTCTTTATCCCTTCCTTAAGCCCTCCCCCTTCACTATTTCAGTCTCCTATGTCCCTGTTTCCTCTTTCTTAGGAATATGATGCTCCACCCTTCCCAACAGGGTAGTCTTTTGAAATCTGCTGAACACACACACACACACACACACACACACACACACACACACACACACA
>LOJH01019748.1:6354-27429 GCA_001685095.1 Ellobius talpinus | reverse complement strand
TTCCCAAGCTCTCTCAGGCTTTATGTGGACGCAGTTGTCCATGTGGGCGCCATTCTGTTGTCTGAGGTTTTCTGTCCTGCCTGCTCCCTCTATGTTAGCCACACCACCCGCGGCAGTTTAGTCCCAAATAAACACGCAAAGGTCTACATTAACTATAAAACTGATTGGCCCCTTAGCTCAGGTTTATTAACTCTTATAACTTATATTCTATGTTAACTATGTGGCTTGGTACCTTATTTGGCGAGGCAGTCACATCTTGCTTCTTCTGTGGCTGGGTCATGATTGATTGTGAAACACTATCAACCTTTTAACCCACCATGTTATTTAACTTAGTGTTTCCTTCTCCCACAGCGTCCTATGCATTACCCCCTCCCCTGACAAAAGCATGATTAAAAAGAAATGCCTTTCCCAAATTAACATACCACTAGCTTTTTAGGATCCCCACGTAGCCTTTGCCTTTAGTAGTTAAATAGAAGGGTTTTAGTTCCATTTCACAGATTCCCTACTATATTGGTTGCTTCTCTTGTTGCTGTGAGAACAGCAGCTTAAAGAAGGAAGGAAGGGTTTATTTGGGGGCCAGGATTTGAAAGTACAGACCTGCATGGCAGGACACAAGAGCCTAAGGCGTTGGTCACATTTTATCCAGAAAGCAGAGAGATGAGTGGTGTCCCTCAGTTCACATTCTCCTTCGCATTGAATCTGGGCCCCTCGCCAATGGGTTATGGGCTTTCCCACATCAAGTTCCTTGTCCATGTAATTCCGCATAGACAGGATCACAGATTTATTACCATTGTGATTGGAGATCACCAAAGTTTTATATAAGGTACCATATTTTTGTCAACTGGTTCTCTCTTCCAACTACATAGGCTGATAACACAATGATTAAGAATGGGAAACTGGGGGATGTGGCTCAGTTGGGAGAGTGATTTGATTTCAGTTCACAGACCACTGATGCTGGGAAAATTAAAAATCTACACACACACTAAATGAGAATAGGAACAAATTGGGCAGTGGTGGCACATACCTTTAATGCCAGCACTCGGGAGGCAGAGGCAGGCAGATCTCTGTAAGTTTGAGGCCAGCCTGGTGTACAAGAGTTGGTTCCAGGACAGGCTCCAAAGCTACAGAGAAACCCTGTCTTGAAAAACAAAAAACAAAAAAACAAAACAAAACAAAAAAACCCAAAAACAAAACAAAACAAAAAGAACAAAAAACTCAATTTCTTAAAAGCATGTTGCCCCTGAGAACCAATGTTTTCAGGTTCTGATATATGATTTGAAAACCTTAAACTATTTTCAGAAATTAACTTTATAGAGATAGAATTGGTAGCATATGCTTGTAATATCAGCACTTGGGTGGGAGCAGGAGAGTGAGTTCAAGGCCATCCTTGGTTGTATGGTGAGTTTGAGGCCAACTTGGACTCTATGAAACCACTGCAAGAAAAAAATTCAAGGCAAGCCTGGGCAACTCATTTAGATGTTGTCTCAAATAGTAAAGTAATGACTTGGGTTATTGTTTAGTGGTAGAGCAGTTGCCTACCATGGAAAATGTCTTATGTTCAATTCTTAGTATAGAAAAAGACCATCAAAAAAATTCTTTTCAGGTCACTATTTGTGTTATAAGATTGGATTCATCGATAAAAGAGATAAATGGCTAATTTTCTATGTCCAGTGTATCTGTATTAGTTACTTTTCTATTACTGGGATAAAGCATTCTGATTAGATCACCTAGGAAAAGGGCTTCAGAGCATGTCTGTGTGTGTGTAGGGTAGCTTGATTACTATGATGGGAAGATTTGCCCATTGTGGGTGGAATGATTTTCTATGAAGTGCCTCTGGGATGAGCTGTGTAAGAGTGGGAAAAGCAAGCAAGCTGCACCCCAGCATGTATGCAGTCATCCTTTGTTCTCTGCTTCTTTACTGAAGATGCGATGCTACGTAGTCCAAGCTGGCCTCAAGCTCCGTGTGTAGTCCAGGATGACACTGAACTTCTGATTTCCCACCTTGGTTTTGTGTGGTGCTTAGGATTAGGTCAAGCCTTTGCACACTAGACAAGCACTCCCCCACATCCTGGGACACAAAACAAATCTTTACAAATTGAAAAAGATTGAATTGAAATGATCCTGTGTATCTTCTATGTCCACAATGCAATAGTACTTATAATTGACAGCAAACAAATTTCTAGTTAAAAAACAAACAAACAAATGAACATAACAACAATAACAAACCCTCATGTATATTAAATAACTCATTACTAAATGATTAATGAGTCAAAGAAGAAATTAAAAATGTCCTGGAACCAAACCAGGCTATGCTGGTTCACACTTTTAATTCTAGCACTCATAAAGCAGAGGCAGCCAGAGCTGTTACAAAGAGAAATTCTGTCTCTGAAAAAAAAACCCAAAATTCCTGGAACCAAATGAAAATGAAAAAAAAAAAAAGCACACACACAAAAAAAAAACCAAACCCCTCTGGGACACATTGGAAAGCCCTACAAAAAAAAATTATAGCTCTAGTGCATACATTAAAAAGTCAGAAAGAGCAAATATTAATGACTTAATGATGTAACTTTTCAAAATTTGGAAAAATCAGCCAATCGCAAGAAGTACTAAAAATCAGAAAAGATTTCAGTGAAATAAAAACAAAGAAAGCAATACAAAGAATCGACCAGTCTAATTGTTGATTCTTTGAAGAGATAGATACAAGACTGACAGACAGCCTAGCTAACCAAATGAGAAAAAAAAGAGCATCCAAATGAACCGAATTGGAAGTGAACAGGAAATATTACGATAGACACCAAAGAAATTCAGATTATTATGAAGGAATATTTTAAAATCCTGTATGCCACTAATCTGGAAAACCTCAAAGAAATGGATGAATTTCTAGATTAGGCCAAACCACTAAAATTAAACCACGAGGAAGACACTGACATCAGTACACCCATAACAAATGAGGAGACTGAAATAGTAACAAGAAGTCTTCCAGCTTAAAAACAAATGTCCAGGATCAGGTGGCTTCAGAGAAGAATCCTGCCAGACATTCAAAGAAGATCTACAACCAGTCCTTCCTAAACTATTCAAAAAAAAAACAGAAATAGGAGTACTCCCAAACTTCTATGAAGCCAATATTACTCTAATATCAAACCCAGGTAAAGCCACAAGAACAATGACAAAAAGAAAAGGACAGGACAATAGCTCTGATGGACATGAACTCAAAGTGCATAATAAAATACTGGCAAACAAAATACAGATATACATCAACATGATTATCCACCACGAGGCAAGTTAGCTTTATCTCTGAAATGCAAGAATGGTTCAACATGCATAAATCAATAAACGTAAACCACATAAACAGACTTCAAGACAAAAATCACATGATCATTTCAATAGGTGCAGAAAAAGCCTTTGGCAAAATCTGACATACATTCATGATAAAAATCCTAGAGAACGTAGGCCCACAGGGAACATGCCTCCACACAATAAAAGCTATGTATAAGAAACCCACAGTCACCATCCTCTTAAATGAAGAAAAGATTGAAGCAATCCAGCTGAAATTAGGAATGAATGGCCTTCATCGCATTCCTTTTAAATATTATGCTTGAAGTGTTGCCAAATCAATAAGACAAGAAAATTAAAAATATACAAACAAGGAAAGAAGTCAAACTATCCCTATTTGCAGATGATATAATACTCTACATTAGAAATTCCCAAAATCTTGTCAGAAAACTTCAAGAAATAAACAAATTCTGCAAGGTGACAGAATACAGTCATCTCGTACAAATCAATAGCTGTTCTATACTCTAACAACAAATGTACAGAGAAAAAGATCATGGATTCACTCCCAATCACAGTAGCCTTAAAGAAAATAAAATACCTAGGAATAAACCTAACCAAGGAAGTAAAGGATGATAAGTTTAATATTATCTACAATTGATAACTTCAAACCTCTGAATAAAGTGATAGAGAAAGACACCAGGAAAATGAAAGACATCCCCTACTCGTGTTTTGGTGGAATTAACACTGTGAAAATACCATTCTGCCAAAAGTATTGATTCAGTGCAGTCTCAATCAAAATTCCCATCTTGTTTGACCTGAACCAGCATCCTTCAGTGATAGGTCCTGAGAGAGAGGACAAGGTAAGGACATAGAAAAGATTGGGATCAGGAGGCCTTGCGCAAGCTGTCTTATACCAAGCATGTTCATTAAGTACAGAATTGTATGCACTATTTCCGGTGGGGGGGGAATGGGACAAAGTCAGCAGAAACTACCATACAATGAGACAGAGTCAGCCGGAGGCTAATTAAGCAATGTTGCACAACTGGGAACACAGGATATCTCAAGAACATTACGGACTGAGCACACGGAGGCCTTGGGACTGATAATCCAGTCTCTCCAGGGGGAAAGAAAATCCATGTTCCTAGGAACTGAAACCTTAGCTCCTTCAAAGCCCTGGGCTCAGCCCTGTCTGTTCTTTCCAAGTCTGCTCCCTTTGTCCTTTCATCAGGCCCTCTGAGAAGGCCTTGGGTTAGTTCAGCTCTCTGCATCATTTTCTTCAAAGAAAGAGAAATAAAACTATCTTAAAATGCATATGGAACCACAAAAGTCCCCAGATAACCCAAACAGCCTTGAACAAAAAGAACAGCACACAAGGGATAACGATTCCAGATCTTAAGCTATATTTCAGAGTCTTCGTAGTAAAAAACAATATGGTACTGGCGCAAAAACAGACGTGCAGACCGATGGAACCACACTCAAGGAGGGGCTTCAGTCATTTAATATTTGATGAAGATGCCAAAAAGTGAAGCTGGAAAAAAGAAAGCACCTTCAACAAATGGTGCTAGGAAAGCTGGATGTCCACACGCAGAAGAAAGCAACTGGATCCTGTAGTGGCATTTCATTTACATTTTAATAAAGAAAGCTTGCCTGAAGATCAAAATAAAATAAAATAAAGTAGTCACACTGGCCAGTGTTACAGACCAGGCAACAACAACACACACCTTTAATCCCAGTAGCCACAACGACACACATCTTTAAACCCAGTAGCCACAACGACATACACCTTTAATCCCAGTAGCCATAACAACACATACCTTTAATCCCAGTAGCCACAACAACACATACCTTTAATCCCAGTAGCCACACCAGGCTGTAATGGTGCACACCCTGGAATCCCAGAACAAGATGGGAGGAGACAGTGCTCAGTCTCATTGTGAGGTTTCCTGGAGGCAGGATGACTATTTTCAGACTGAGGTCGTGGTAAGGGCCAGTGGTTGGCTGCTTTGCTTTTCTGGTCTTCAGGTTGAACCCTAATATCTGTCTCTGAGTTTTTATTAATCGTGCTTCAGATCTGAATCTATCACTTTGCAGAAAAACCAACTCCAATGGACTTAAGTGTGGAAACCGTAAACCTGAAGCCGCTAGAAGAAAACATAGGCAGTGCCCTACATGATCGAGGGATAGGACTTAATTCCTTAATTCCTAGGGAAATCGTGTTCTGAACAGGACGCGATTTCCCCAGGAATTAAGGCCAACAGTCGACAAGAGGGGCTTTATAAAACTGAAATGCTTTGGCACAATGAAAGAAACAATTGACCAGGTAAAGACACAGGCTACAAAATGAGAGGGAATCTTTGCCAGCTCCACATCTGACACAGGATTAATATCTAGAATATATTTTTTAAAAAACTCAAGAAACAAAGAGTCAGAAACAAACACCTCCTCCTCCAGAACCAAAAACAACTCATTCAAAAAGGTTTGGGACTGGAACAGAGAGTTTAAAAAAAAAAGCGGCAAAAGCAGAAGGGTGGGTGTGAAAATCAAAACAACTTTGAAATTTCATCTTATTTCGGAAGAACAGGGAAGATCAACAAACACTTGACAAATGCTGGAGCCAGGTAACAGGCCCCAGGCCGTAGCACAACTGACGTCCTGCAGGAGGCCTCATTCTGACCTTAGAACCCAGCTTGTGGTTCCTAAAACATACATGCAAGTAATATTAGACAGATCAAGCAGGTTGTAATTTGAAATATGTGCATATATGCATGTAACAAAAATTAATGATAAAAGATGCCTGAATTTGGAAGAGAGTAGGAGAGGCATATGAGAGGACTTGAGGGAGGAAACAAGCAGGAAATGATACATATATTATAGTTTCAATAATAAAAACCCACCCTGACGAAGGCAACTTAGAAAAGAAAATACTTAATTTGGGCTTATGGGTCTAGAATGTTACAGACCGTCATGGCAGAGTGAGGCATGCGCAGGAATGGCTCAGAGCTCATATCTCAAACTGCAAGCAGGAGGTGAAGAAAACTAATTGGAAACGGTGCTCAAGTCTTCTGAAACCTCAAAATCTCCCCACCCCTCATGACACTGTCTTGGGCACATCACTCCTACTCCCATGCCAAGGAGTAGTTGGTGGCCAAAACACAATGGACTAAATTTCTTCTAGCTCACAATGCGAGGGCGTCGTCCATCTGGGCAAGAAAATTAGAGCCAAGGATTTGAAGCGGTTGATCCCGAGAGAGCTGGGTGAGTGCCAGTGTTCAGCTCTATTTTAAGGTGTCCAAATCCCGGGCCTAGGGAATGATGTTGCTCTTAATGGGTTTCACACTTTAGGTAACCTAAAGAGATTATCCCTAATCTTAGAGCTCACAAATGCACCAGAGGTTTGCTTCCTAGGGTTAAAGAACCTGTCAACTTGATTACATTAACCATCAGGGTGTGTTTAATCTATGGTATACAGCCTGTTATTTGCTAAATAAAATCCGTACTTTCAGAAATCCACATCCACAAGCAGCATTTACAAGCACAAATTCAGTCAGAATTTTTAGACCAAGTTCAAGGGTTTCCTGAGTAAACTGCCACTGTTAGGTTCCAACTGATTTGTTAATTTTAAATGAATGAAAATGCAATTTACCTATCTCTCATTTGAGGCAAAGTCTTAAAGTTTAAGAATAACTTAAATTGCCAGGAGGTGGTGGCACATATCTTTAATCCCACCCAGCACTTGGGAGGCAGAAGCAGGCAAATCTCTGAATTCGGGGCCAGCTTGGTCTACAGCGAGTTCCAGGACAGCCAGGGCTACACAGAGAAACGCTGCCTCAGGAAAATCAAAAGTTTAAATATTTATACTACTTTACATCTCATTTATTACTCGGTAATTGTGTAAGTGCTGTTGGTAACTCTAGAGTGGCAGAGTCCCAAAACATAGATCAGATTACCAGGCCAGAGATTCTGTGGGATTCTGAGTAAATTGGGTAAAGTCTCCCAGCCTTTGTTTCTTTCTGTGTGGTCCCAAAATGATAGTGGTTATGCCCCGTGGTGGTGGCATACACATTTAATCCCATTACTTGGGAGGTAGAGGCAGGTGTATCTCTGCAAATCTGAGCCCAGACCTGTAGGCAGAGTGAGTTCCAGGACAGTTGGGGCTACACAGAGAAACCTGGCCTGGAAAAAGTAAACCAAACCAAATCAACCAATCAAACAAAACCCCACCAAAAGACACCAAGGCTGTGGGATTGCTCAGGGCAAGAGACTGATTTTAAGGTGAAAACCTGGAATTTCAAACCAGCTGTTCACAGCAAAAAAAAAACAAAACCGCCCTTATCTCAGCAGTCAGGAAGCTGAGGCAAGAACTCATAAATTCAATCAGGCGTTATTAAGATGGTCTCAGAAATGGAAGAGATACAGGGAGTAGGTGATGAGAGGGAAGGGAAAAAGAAGGAAGAGGGAGAAGAGGGAAGGAAGGGGGAGAGGGGAGGAAACATGAAAATACCCCCACCCACTCAAAATATAATTATAACTTCAGGAGACGGCCACACACTCAAGAGTATATGGGCTGCAGAAATTGGACTTCATGCGTTTAAAATAAAATGAGGAAACAAAGTGCTATGGATATGTAAGGCAGTGGTTCTCCATGGAACTGGGGTGGTGGTGATTAGAATAAAAATGCAATGTATAAAGAAAGTTCTCAAAAGAAATTAAAAAGACATACAGTGAAATAAAAATGAAACAGGGCCAAGTGGAACCAGGAATTCCAATTGCTCAGTAGCTACACCCTTCCTGGTAGGAGGAGCCAATAATCCGGAAGCTGGTTTAGAGACTAGTAGATCAAATGTGATTGGATGCCTCGAGCTAGTGGCGAGGGATTTCCGCCCACCGCCAGTATATAGGAGCTTTGGCGACCCCTGCTTCCTCGGGCAGCCAAGTCGCTTGCTGCGGAGCTCCGTCTCCAGAGAAGCATGAACCGTCAAGCTACAGTCCGAAGCAGGTTCCCACCAGGGTACCCTGAAACCAGGAGAAGGATGACCCATCCAATGCTGGACTTCCTGATATATTACTACCAGTACCCCTCAAAGCGTCGTTCCCAGTGCTCCCAGCGCATCCTGGTCCTGGTGCCATTTCTGAGGCCTGGCCCTTCAGTGCAACTCTCAGCTCCTTGGGAGTTGCGTCACTGGCGATCCCAGCAGGATAAGAGGAAGCTGCTGTGCCCAGAGACAGCGAAGTCGCTGTCGTCACAGTCGTCCTCAGCGTCTGTGAGAGAGAAGAGGAGGCTTGTCCACATGGCCAGCCCCAGCCTGGCCAACAGCACCACAGCTGCCAAGGGGACCTTTAGCAGCAGCAGAGCCGCAGCTCAGCCACCACACTTCATCCACGTCATCACACTACAGCAAGCCGCCTACAGCGATTCTTTATTTGGAGTGAAGAAGCTCACACTCACCAAGGAGCTCAAGGACATGGTTCCGGCTGCCATGCGTCAGCACTACTTGGGCCTGTTCACGGAGGAATGCCTCAAGTTCTCCTCTTCGCACCTGGAGGCCATGGAGAAGGCGCAGTCCGAGGAGAAGATGGTCTATGACAAATGTCCCAGCAAGAACAAGTACCTGAATGTCGCCCTGCACACCCTGAAGAAACTCAGGGGCCTGGTCCCCAGTGTGGTGCCGGCTTTCAGCCAGGCCACTCTGTACAGGCGCCTGCAGAGCTATCTGCTCACGGAGGAGGAGCGCAAGGAGAATGGCTTCCCATTCGCACATCCCGAGAAGCCCGGGTCCGCAATGCTCTTCACGCAAGACGGGCTTCCGAATCTGACACACAGGACCTGCTGCCGCTGTTACATGGAGTATCCTGTGTCCTCCTCTGGCGGCTGCCTAAGCTCAGATCCCTGCGTGTTCCACTCGGGGCGCATCCTCTCCATCCGGGTGCTCGGAGGCTGGGAGATGCAGTACTCGTGCTGCAATGCGCTTGTTGGCTCCAAAGGCTGCACGGTGGCCAAGCAACATGTGCAGGACGGCAGGAAGGATAACTTGCAGGGCTTTGCCAAGACCTTCCCAAAGAAAGACTGGGAGGCGCACGCCGGAATCTACGCCCTGGACTGTGAAATGTCCTACACCACGCACGGTCTGGAGCTCACCCGCGTCACCGTGGTGGACACGTACTTACGGGTGATTTACGACACTTTTGTCAAGCCGGACAATGAGATCGTGGATTACAACACCATATTTTCTGGAGTGACCGAGGCAGACCTGGCGAACACCAGTGTTAGGCTGCGTGATGTCCAGGCCGTGCTCCTGACCCTTTTCAGCACCGAAACCATCCTCATCGGACACAGCCTGCAGAGTGACCTGCTGGCTTTGAAGTTCATCCACAACACCGTGGTGGACACGTCCGTGCTATTCCCGCACCGCTGGGGGCTTCCCTTCAAGCGCTCCTTGCGAGGCCTTGTCGCCCAGTACCTTAACCGGAAGATCCAGACCCACAGCGGTGGACACAGCTCCATCGAGGATGCCATTGCCTGCATGCAGCTGGTGACCTGGAAGGTGCAAGAAGATGCCAAGAACTGCCCTCCTCAGCAACAGGTCATTTGCCCGAAGTGCAGACTGCAGCAATTGAAGGTTTTCATCAGCCGATCCACACAGACGCCTACAATACTGGCAGAGGAGCTGCACCCAGAGAACGAGGCTCAGACCCACCTTATACTCCCCAGCCAGAGACTTGAGGACTTCTTGTGAATTGATTATGGATGTGGGGGCGAAGAATGGCCTCCATAGAGTTGTTAAACTTTTAGTCCAAGCCTGAAGCCTTGCAGAGTGACCTGCTGCTACCTTGTGCAAGGCCAGGTACTGTTTGCCCTGTTGCAGTTGTGTAAACAAAATGAGTTTAGTTAAGTCATGTCGTGCCCAACCAAAGGAGTGAGGAGATTCCCGAGCTCTCTGACAGAGCTGACCAAGGAAAACAGCCTGTCTGACGTGGGTGAGACTGTTTTGGTTCGACAAGGATCGATGGGACTGTTGACTGTGACTTCAAGATTAACTTTGCTTAGTGAAAGCCACTACTTCTAGTTTGTCAGGTCCCCAATACTTTGAGATTGTTGATGAAATTTGCTGGAAGTAACTACTTCCAAGCAGCACTAACAACCTTAATTTTCAGATCTTTTTCCTCTTGGCGTTGAATTAGTAACTTTCTTCTTCTTCTTCTACTACATAAATACATCGTTTAGCAATTATAAAATGCAAGTGGTTTGGGAATGATTTTAAGAACTTGGTTGAAAATTGATTGAATATTCCACTAGAAAATAGAACGGACCCAAACACCTTTTATTTCTACTTATGATATTTTTGGGGGGTTACTAATTCTTGTCTACAAATAAAGTTCTTTTTTTGAAATAAAGATTTGTACCCATGTGTTTGATTAAACTTTATTATCGATCAACTTAGGGTTGAGTCAGACCCAAGCTAGGGGGTACCTACTGTCAGGACAGGAGTTTCTAGCCCAGAATCTGGATTCTTGGACTTTAGAGGGGCCAGGCTTCAGTGTTCTAGCTTCCAGAATTTGCTTTCCCAATCCCACTTGGACTTCTGTGACTTGGTATAGCAAAGGCACCCCCTTCTCAGACCCCAGAGTCTTCACATGTAGCGAGTCTTTCTCTGTCCTGCTAGTCAGGTCACAAACATGGAGACTTATTAATTATGAAAGCTTGACCAATAGCTTAGGCTTGTTTCTAACTAGCTCTTATAACTTAACCCTTATTTTAATCTATGTTCTTTCATTTGGCTCTGATACCTTTACTTTGCTGTTTGCTCTGCTTCCTGGCATCTCTGCTCTTCTTTCCAGAGTCCTCTCTGACCCTGGAAGTTCCCATACCTCCTTCCTAGGTATTGACCATCCAGCTCTTTATCACACCAATCACAGCAACACATTTTCACACAGAGGACAAATACTCCACAACATTCACGTCTGGGTACCCTTGTCACCTGATGGGCATAGTCTGGGTAGACTGTCTGCTGCTACAGTTGGTTAACATGGTGCTGATCCCTCAACTCTTGTCTATTTATTTATTTATTTGTTTGTTTGTTTATTTATTTTATATTTTGGCTCTTCGAGAAGGGGCTTATGTAACCGAGTTGGCTACCAATTCTCTGTGTAGCCAAGGATGACTTTGAACTCCCAAGTACTGGGATTATAAGCTCATGTCACCCATCTAGCCAGGGTTTATGTGGAAAAAAAATTTGGAAAAACATAAAACTCCAAGTCAAGTTAAAGCTATTCTAGCAAAAGAGAATAGGATTGTAGGCATTGAAGTCATACTGACAATATTTTGATTTTAATATTTCATCACTTTAACTATGAATTGGGGGTTAGAGGTGTGGGTGGGAAGTGGGTGAGGTTCCTGGCATGGCAAACAACAATACTTTCCGATCCAGTTTACAAAAAACAAAGTGCTTAGTATTTAAAGCTGCAGGGAAGCCGAGCATATCTGCCTATGCAGAGAGGCCTCCCTTCACCACAGGGCAGCATAAGCAGAGCAAATTTACAGGAGGAAAAACTGGCATGCTCTCACTCACTGAAGGGGACTCAAGTAAATATGCACCAAGAACCTCTGGCTGTTAGCAATTTACCAGAAAAATCTTTACCATCCTGTAGCCAATACATCGCATAGCCTTTGGGTCTTGAATTAAAATGGCCATCCTTGCTGGGCAGTGGTGGGGCACGCCTTTAATCCCAGCACTCCGGAGGCAAAGACAGGTGAATCTCTGTCAGTTCGAGGCCAGCCTAGTCTACAAGAGCTAGTTCCAGACAGGCTCCAAAGCTACAGAGAAACCATGTCTCGAAAAAACAAAACAAAACAAAACGAAAAATGACCATCCTTATCACTTGTAAGAGTACAGATTTGTTTTTGTTTTTTGAGACAGTTTCACTGTGTAGCCCAGACTGTCCTGGAATTTGCTCTGTAGACCAGGCTGACCTCGAACTCACAGAAATCCACTTCCCTCTGCTTCTCTAGTGTTGGGATTAAAGGCGTGCGCCACCACCACACCTGACAAGAGTACAGGTTTTATACAGTAACAGTCATAATCTTAATCCATTTCCAGAAAACATTCATTGTGCCTGAGCTCTGTGCAGATGAAAATATTCTTCCATAGCCCAACATGGTATCAACAAAGTTTCTCTCAACAAAGGTGAGAGAAACTGATTTAGAATCTTCTTCAACTGTTTTGTTAAATATGGTCTTGATCACATTGTGCTGTTTTGAGTGATGACAGACTGCATATTCAACGACAGTCCCGTAAAACGACTATAGAAGTCAGACGTGGTAGCTCATGCCTGTAATCTCTAACGGTCATGAGGTGAGCAGTTCTCCTGCAGATTCAAAGTCAAACTAGTATACAGGGAGACTCTGTTCAAAATGGTAAAAAATGACATCTCAAAAATTCCTGTCGCCTTGTGGTTTATAGTAAGGTCATAACACAATGAATTATTCACGTGTTTTAGAGCTGGTGTCAAACGCACTGCAAACTGTGTAAGCCTAAGAATGCAATTATGTGCTGGAAAAAAAAGTGTTTTAGATTTTTTTTATTGTTGTTGTTTTGGTTTTTCAAGACAGGGTTTCTCTGTGTAGTCCGGGCCGTCTTGGACCAGGTTGGCTTCAAACTCACAGAGATCTGTCTGCTTCTGTCTCCTGAGTGCTAGGATTAAAGGCATGTGCCACCACCACCTGGAAAAAACAGTGTTTCTTGAGACAAGAGTCTCACTTTGCATCCCTGGCTGGCCTGGAATTTACTAGACCAGAACTCAGAGACCCGCCTGCTTCTGGTTCCAGAGTGCTAGGATTGAAGGTGTGTGCCACCACACCCAGCGTCAGAAAATATTTGGTAATAATTAATAAGTATGTTATTATTTATATTATACTTTTAAATTTTTATTTTATTCTTTTTAATTATGTGTATATGTGTGGGGATAAGTACACAGGTGCCAGCAAGGCCAAAAGAGGGTGTTGGTTCCCCTGGAGCTGCTTAGTGAAGGGTGGTCGTGAGCTACCCAACATGGGTACTGGGATCAGATCTCTGGTCTTCACGAGCAACAGTAAGCATGACATACTGTGAGATTACTTATTTGAGACTGTACTTTTACGTACAGAAAAGTTTGTCGTGAAGCAGTGGGATTAAAGGCATATGCCACCACCGCCCAGCTGTCACACAGGTAAAATTAAAATAAATACTAGAGCACAATTAATTAAAAATCCAGAGACAGATATTGGGGTTCAACCTGAAGGCCAGAAAAGCAAAATAGCCTGTCACTGGATCTTATGTCTACCTCAGTCTAAAATGACAATGCTGTCTCTAGGAATCTCAGAATGAGACTGTGTCTGAGATACCGCCTGGTCTGTAATGCTGGGCTGTTTCACTCTTTGATCTTCAGGCAAGCTCTATTTATTAAAATACAAAAAAGCCGGGTGGTGGTGGAGCACGCCTTTAATCCCAGTACTTGGGAGGTAGAGACAGGCAGATCTCTGTGAGTTCGAGGTCAGACTGGGCTACAAGAGGTAGTTCCAGGACAGGCTCCAAAGCTACAGAGAATCCCTGCCTTGAAAAACCAAAAACAAACAAGCAAACAAACCAAATGAAATATCACTACAAAATACATTCTGGTTAGTTGGGGAGATTCAGATGACTGTGAACCCAGGCAGAGTAATATGTTCTAAGGGTGGCTTCAACAAACTTAAGATGAATGAGTCCCTAAGTTTATCTTGAAAAACAGAGTTACTATAAGCTTGGGACACAGCAAACTTGAGTGTCTATAAAACTGTTGTCAGAATCTGCCTCAGGGAATGTCACTCATGACACTTATATCTTCCATTTTTAGTGAAAAGTAAAATGTGTTCAGTTGAAAATAATTTTGTCTTTTTAAAATAGAACAAGTTAAACTAAATTGGCACATTTCCCAAGAAACTCAGTAACGCGAATTTTCTCTGATGTATAGTTTGCCGTTAATGGCTTAGTTTCTTAAATGCCCAGATTAGATAGGCTTTAAAGAGTTATTTTTATTATTTTCAATCATGTATATATGGGTAGGTCTGTACATGTGAGTTCAGGTGCCTATAGGTACCAGAGGGATTAGATCCCCAGAAGTACAGTTGTAGGCAGCTGCGAATTACTTGATGTAGGTGCTGGGAACCGAACTCGGCCCTCTGCAAGAGCAGTCAGTACACATGTTTATCCACTGAGCCATCTTTTCAGTCATCTTTCAGAAAGACTTTAACTTCATTTATGCTGCTCTGTGAAACTGAGAAGACTCCAGGCTGGCTCTTGCTGCTAGGAAAAAGTTATGGATTAAGTGATCTTTTGTGTTTGCTGTAGAAAGGAATGGAGACCTACTGACCTGTTATAATTCTATAAGTGAATTGTGCTTGAATATGGTTTTGAGGGATGGGAGATGTCATTATTCTGTTAAATGAATTTAAAAAGCTCTGATCATTTTTCTCATTGCTTATTAAGTCTTAACTGTTTGTGATGGGTAATGTTGTCGACTCAATGTAAGAATTAAAATTCACCATGGAAACAAACCTCCACATCTATCAGTGAGGGTATTTGTGGGTTAGGTTGATTGAGATAGGAAGACCTTTCCATACATGGAAAGAATCAGAAATGAGGCTGAGCATCAACTTTCTTCTCTCTGCTTCCTGACTGCATGTCACACAGGTGCGCCTTCCTTGCTATGATGGACACTCTGTGGGCCCAAATAAACCTTTCTTCTGCCTGTGGTGGCACGTGCCTTTAATCCCACCACTCAGGAGACAGAGACAGGTGGATCTCTGTGAGTTCAAGGCCAACCTTGTGTACAAAGTGAGTTCCAGGACAGGCTCCAAACTACTCTGAGAAACCCTGTCTCGAAAAACTTCTCCCTAAGAGTCTTTGTCAGATATTTTGCCACAGCAATAAGAAAAGTAACCAATACACCATGCCCAGAACACACCTTCTGGCTAAGTAATGCATCATGCCCAGAGCGCACTGTCTATTTCTTCAGTGGGCTGTCTGTCACCTTTCTGTAGTGTATTAGCTTATCTGCTAAGTGCAGGAATTATAACCACATGCCACTATGTCTGACTCTATACTCTGCCTTATGTATTAAATGTTTATATGCCCTTTTAATTACTTTGTTTTAAATTGAATCAGTTAAAGGTGGGCATGGTAGTACATACCTGTAATTCTAGCACTTGGGAGTCTGAGACAGGAGGATCCTGAATTGAAGACCAGACTGGCCTATATAGTAAGACTCTGAGTTTGTTTGTTTGCTTGTTTTATAAGAAAGAGAAGAAGCAAATATTAATTTTCAGGCCCAAGAGAAGGCTCAGTGTTTAAGAGTGCTTACTGCTCTTCCACAGGACCTGAGTTTGGTTCCTAGGTCACAACTGCCTATAATTCCAGCTTCAGGGGATCTGAGACCCTCTTCTGGCCTCTGTGGACACCAGCATTCACATAACTTACACATAGAGAGACACATGTATACGTAAGCAAAAATAAAATAAGTATTTAAAATCAATTTTCTAAGTTGACAAGCAAACTTGTATATATTTACAATGTTCAACATGCTGTTTTGAAATATGCCTGCATTACGGGATGGTCAACTGAGCTTATCTGCTTTGATTCATATACATGTTTTGTGTGTGGTGAGACCATAGTCTTCCTTCTTAAGAATCACAAACATCTTATGCTTTCTCCTCCCCATTTAGATGTTGGAGATTGAACCTAGGGCTTCATTCTGGGCAAGTGCCTTATTTTGAGCTGCCACCTCAGCCCACAGCATGTAGCATAATTAATAAAATCCCAGAGACAAAAATTAGGATTCAGCCTGAAGGTCAGGAACGCAAAACAGCAAGCCACTGGCTCTTACCTCTACCACAGTCCATAATGGCAGTGCTGTCTCCAGGAATCTCAGAATGAGACTGTGTCTTAGAGCTGTCTCCTTCTGTCTCATAATCCTCCCTAGTGCTGGGATTAAAGGTGTGCACCATTTACCTCCTGGTTTCAATGGCAGACTAGTGTGGTTACTGGGATTAAAGGTGTGTGCCACCATTGCCTGGTCTGTAAGGCTGACCAGTGTGGCTGTTTTACTCTCTGAACTTCAGGCAAGCTTTATTTATTAAAATACAGATGGAATATCACTACACCACAGCAGCTCCTTAAGAGCTCTAGTCGGTAGACCCACAGCGAGGGTCCCAGCACCCTTCTTCCTCCTACCCTGTCGCTCTACAATGGCAAGTTGTGGTATTTGGAGTGCAAATGTCCCCCATGGGCCCCCATATTTGAATACTTGGTCTGTAGTTGGTAGCTCCATTTGGGGAGGTTTAGGAGGCAAGGTCTTACTGGAGAATGTAGGTCATTCGCTCCAAGCTCTCAGAGCTAAAATCTTCCCTACACTTAGTTACTGTCTTTGCTATGAGCTTGCATTTAAAGACAGAGTGCTTGCTCACCTTCCTATTCCTGCACCGTGGTAGCCTGCCATGATGAACTCTAACCCTTGAAACCATAAGTCAAAATAATCTCTTTCCTTCAGAAGTCGCCTTATTACTTAATGCTCCCACAGACCCCGCGATTAATGTCAATTATCCCTTAGTGTACTGGATCTGTTTCAGAGAACTGGGATCTGACTCCAGCTTCACTGTGTGTGACGCTCAGTAGTGCCCCGGCCATTTGCTGTACACTTGGAATCACAGTTTTCTCTTCAGAAAATAAGAGGGACATATTGTTGTGAGGGTCTGTTTTCGCGAGGCATTAACCAGGGAGTTAGTAACTTTCAAACACTCTTTAGTGACTTAGCACCATTAGGACAACTTATCTCCCACGAGGTGAACTTGTCCTCTTGTGGGACAATCACTTCCCTCGGCGTTTTATTCCCAGCAGATGCACAGCAAATACAGGGTCCGCGAACTTTATTTATAGTCATTTAGACTTCATGGGTCATACAATCGCGGTTACAACTCACGACCCCTGTAGTGCCTGTCTAGTGTAAAAGCAGCCACACAAAACACCCAGATGTAGAGAACAGATGTGTTTCACTGAAATTCCTGGAAAGCTGGAATTGTATGTATTGTTTGTACTCTTCCTTTGATTTTTTTCTCCTAGAATTTTAAGGTATGAAAATTGTCGGTACTGTTTTAACCTTTTGTTTATTTGGTAGCCCAGGCTGGCCTGGAACCCACTGTGTAGTCCAGACTGGCCTGGAACTTGTGCCAGTCTTCTTAAATCGTTCTCTCGAGTGTATGAATCACCACACCCAGCTCGGGATATGGAAAGTATTCTTATCTCACAGAGTTTAACTTGACATGAATACCAATTAAATTAAGCAATTGGGAGGAGGGACTTTTAAATTTATTATGATAATTGTGTAAGCATATTTTCAAATAATTTTACTTGAACAAACAATATTTTTTGGAGAGTGTACTGGTACACTATGACTTAAGGTAAAATATATATCGGGTTTTAAATCAAACATTGAGGACTCTTAATTCATTTCTGGATGCATTTAAAAGTTGAAAAAGAGTGTATATATATACATATATATATATATATCTCAGGGGAAAGTTGATGAGTGATCAGATAACGAAGCCTGCTGGTGTCATGGAAACTCAGGAGATGGCAGACTCGGCCTGGGGCAAATTCATGTTATCTTGTGTTGTTTGGGCTCCCAGTGCTGCTTGCCAGTCCTTTATTTACCCATTGTTTGTTAAATTCTTTTCCATTTCCTCAGCAGCTGTTGTAGATTTTCTTGGCTTGCCACTTCCAGCCTTACCAGGTCTCCACCCCGAGCAGAAGAGTCAGTTCCTCGATCCTCCCTCCCTGAGAGCGCCTGCGAGCTCCTACCGGCTTCTCCCTTTGTCTTTGGATATCTCTGCTGCCCTTCCTGCCACACAGCTCACCTTACTGTTTATTTCACGCCTATCACAGGGAAAAGTGGATACCGTCATCTCTGTGTTTCCACAACCACTAATTTTTAACACTTTCTGTAAAACTGTTCTATTGTGGATCTTCCTCGTCTCTTTGTCTCCACCCCCTCTTTTATTTTTTTTTAAATACTTGCTTTATGTATATGTGTGTGCTGTTTGCATATGTCTGTGTATCGTGTGTGTGTGTGTGTGTGTGTGTGTGTGTGTGTGATCCCGCGGAACTGGAGTTATAGACTGTTGTAAGCAACCGTGTGGGTGCTGAGAACTGAACCTGGGACCTCTCTGCAAGAGAGCAAATGTTCTTATGCCCTGTGCCATCTTGTCAAGCCCATCAGTCACTCACTAGAGAGCTGAAGATGTGAAGGCAGAGTTTCCCTGTCCCGCAGTCACTGTCAAATAAGCACACTGAGGCTTATGTCAATTGCAAATGGTCAGTCGATAGCTCAGGCTTGTTTCTAGCTAACTCTTACATTTAAATTAACCCATATTCCTTAGCTATGCTTTGCCACGTGGCTTGGTACCTTTTCTCAGGACTCCATGTCTGTCTTGCTTCTCTGTATCTCCTCGTGACTCTCCTCACTCTGCCCTTCTTCATCTTATCATCCTTTGGTTGCCCTGCCTACACTTCCTGTTTGACTACTGGCCAATCAGTGTTTTACTAAACAAGTCAAGTGACAAATCTTTACAGTGTATAAGAGGATTATTCCACAGCAGAGATACCCTCGAATTCCGGATCTGCCTGCTTCCGTGCCCAGCTTCTTTCTCCTCTTGATGACTTGCTGATGTCTTCTGGTCCCTAGAATCAGACTTTGCCCAGGCTTTCAACACTGATGCCTCATGCCAGTGAGCATCTGCTTTATTGACTGAACTTTTGTTCTCACTGGTGGGTACTGGCCTGTATCACCTCTTCACTTATACCTTAAAGCAACCAGAGTCTACAGCCAGATGAACACACTTCTCGGTCTCATCTTTTAAGAGACAAAAGGCACAGAAAACCATTTCGACAAAATCATAGAATTAAATTCCCCTAACCTAAAGCAGGAAAGGCCTTTCAAGGTACAAGAAGCATTCTGAACACCAAAATAGACTGGACCAGAAAATAAATTCCCTTCAGCACATAATAATCAAACACTAAACTTATAGGACAAAGAATGTTTTAAAAACTGCAAGGGCAAAAGAATAAGTAATACATATAAGGACAGACCTATTAGGATAATACCTGATTTCTCAGTGGAGACTCTAGAAGCCAGGAGGACCTTGATAGATGTGCTATGTACTCTAAGAGACCACCAATTTCAGCTCACACTACTCTGCACAGCAAAACTTTTTTTTATTAAATTAATTAATTTATTTTTCCAACCCTTCCACAGTTTTCCCTCTCTCCCTCCTTCTCTCCTCCCAGTCTCTCCCCACAGCTCTGCTATCCCTGCCCTCATCCACTCCTCCATTTCTTTTCAGAAAAGGGAAGGCATCCCTTGTATATCAGCCAGCCATGGTATAATAAGCTGTAGTCAAACTAGACATCTCCTCTCTTATTAAGGCTGGATGAGGCAGCCCAGTAGGAGGAAAGGGTCCCAAGAGCAGGTAACAGAGTCAGAGACAACCCCTGTTCCCACTGTTAGGAGTCCCACAAGAAAACCAAGCTACACAACTGTAACATATGTGCAGAGGGCCTAGGTCAGTCCCATGCAAGCTCTCCAGTTGGCAGTTCAGTCTCTGTGAGCCCCTATGAGCCCAGGTTAGTTGTTTCTGTTGGTTTTCTTATGGTGTCTTTGACCCCTCTGGCTCCCACAATATTCCTCCCTCTCTTCCACAGGATTCTCTGAGCTCCTCCTTAATGTCTAGGTGTGGGTCTCTGAGTGAAACCTCTCTGATGACTACTGGTCTAGGCACCAATCTATGGGTATAGCAGAATATCATTAGGAATGATGTCATTGACTTTTTTTTTATCGGCAGTCATGTTTGGTTCTATCCTAGGTCTCTGGGCTGTCCAGCCTTGGGGTCCAAGTCCACTGTGCAGTGTCAGGGTAGGACCCCTCTCCAGGCTTGGGTCTCAAGATGTAGTTGTCATTGGTTAACTACTCCCATTAATTTCTGTGCCACTTTTACCCCAGCACATCTTATAAGCCACACAGATGATGCTCAAGTTCTGACACATTCACCATTGGATAGTTCTGGCATCTTCCCTTGGATACTTAGGTTTTAACTATATACTTCAAAGATCGGTAATGTTCTTTTCTCCTCCATTCCATTTCTCCCTCTCTCCATCCCTCCCTCCTTTCCTTCCTTCCTTTCAACAGGTTATTGCTTTATGTAGCTTAGCTTGACCACAAACTCCTCTGTGTAGCTTAGACTGGCCTCTCCTGCCTCAGCATCCCAACTACTGGCGTCGTTGATGCCCTGTGCTCAGTTGCTTTTGCTTTTTACGCAACCACTCCTCTGATTCATTTGGACAATCTCCTCACCCCTGCAGTATTACTCTGCTGCTCATTTGTAACAGCCATCCGTTGTGGAGGGCTCAGCAGGGCCAGGGGCCAGTGTTAACCTGCATTCTGAATGCAGTCCCCACAGGTAGCTGGCATTTCGCTGAGGAGAACACACAGTTTACAAGGCACAGGTCTGGAATCTAAGCTCATCTCACCGCCTTCAACTCAGGATGTGTGGGAGAGGGAGGAAAAAAACCACTCCTAGGCAGTTAGACATTGTAACTTAATGCCTTTTGTGAGCGACTGAGTCAAGTTCAGATTTACTGTTTTGACTTTCACCTCTAGCCTCCAGCTGCCTTTAATTTACAAAAGAGTGAAGCCCCACACCATTGTGATAGTTCACCTGTCTGTCTCCCACAGCGTGCAGGT
>LOJH01019747.1:5316-16534 GCA_001685095.1 Ellobius talpinus | reverse complement strand
AGAGAGAGAGAGAGAGAGAGAGAGAGAGAGAGAGAGAGAGAGAGAGATCAGCTGGAAATATGCCCCTGCTCATCGGCTGCAGTATCCTTCCATAGTCCTTGTACTGGCTGTTCTGTGTGTCAAATTGATACAAGCTAGAGTCATCAGAGAAAGGAATCTCAGTTGAGGAAATGACTCCATGAGATCTAGTTGTAAAGCATTTTCTCATTTAGTGATCAATGGTGGAGGGCCCAGCCCACAGTAGGTGGTAGCAGCCCTGGGCTTCTGGTTCTGGGTTCTGTAAGAAGGTGGACTGAACATGTCATGTGAAAGCAAGCCAGTAAGCAGCACCCTTCCATGGCCTCTTCACCAGCTCCTGCCTCCAGGATCCTGCACTGTTTGAGTTCCTGTCCTGACTTCCTTCAGTGATGAACAGCAATGTTGAAGTGTAAGCCAAAACCTGTTCTCCCCAACTTGCTTTTAGGTCATAGGGTCACAACAATAGAAAACCTAAGAGAGTCCTTAAACTGTGTCCTGGCTGACTTCCTCTAACGCCTCTCATGTGTAGAAAGGTGACTGTTGCCTTTTTCTTGCCAGGTTCCCCACTCAGACTCTGTGGACATCTGGGGTCAGGGAAGCTGCTTCTTGGTCCCTGGAAGATACGGAAATTACAGCTTCCTTACATGTATGGTTACAAGATAATATAGATGTTTCCATGCCCAGCTTTGTGTGGTGTTGAGGATCTAAACTCAGGCCCTCATTTGTACAAGTATCTGACCTAATGAGTCACCTCTAGACCCCTGAAAATTTGTTGTTAACAGATACTATCTATTCTGTTTTAGTGGCCATTTATAACTCAGTTAGTGTCATAGAATTGATGCCACCATGATCTTCTGACCCAGTTAGGCTCCATTTTCTGAGTTTCAGGTTGGAATCTCCTATTTTTGAATCCTGGTGGGACCATGGAAAGGGATGAAGATAAAGGAGGGAGTTGCCTACTGGGTAGGAGAAAATCCTGCAAAATAATTGAAATGTTTACCCCAAAGATGTATTTGTTACTGATCTTCATACTCAAGTCTAGGAACTCAGTGTTCCTAACTTACTTTTGTCTAAATCTCCTAACAGGAAATTCTAAAACCACATCAGATAACTTGAATTGCTGTCCAAGTCCTGTAGAGATGTCTCCTATGAATATAGTTTAAAGAAATGGGTGGGGAGTAGCAAGATCAGATAAAGAGGAAACAAAAGAGAACATCATACACACCAAGGCTAAAACCTTGTAATGGAAAAGATCCAATGGGTGTCTCAGCATGCAGGGGTAGAGTTCTGGATTGGAAAGCGCACAAGGATGCAATTTGAATCCTCTGTTGATAATGCTTGGGTCTAGGGATGTCACTCCAATTAGTGTGTGTTTGTATGTATGTGCCTGTGCCTGTGCATGCGTTTACATGCATGTGTGCATGCATTTGTGCGTTAGTGTGTGTGTGTATGTGTGTGTGTGTGAAGTGCAAGTCAGAGAGCAACTGCGTGGACTTGGTTCTTTCCTTTCACCTTTATGAGGAGTCTGGGGATCACTCAGGTAACCAGATTGTGTGACAAGCACCTTCTCTCATCAAACCATTTCTTTGGCCCCAGTGAGCTTCCCTGAACCACACTCTAGTGCATTTATTCATTCACACAGCACACACTTAATGAGCACCTACACTGTGCCAAACATGAAAACAGGCACTTCAGGTTTACCCTAAACAAAATAACAACGATTTTCTAAGTTCAGAATATGCAGACTAACAGACCATTCAGTTAATAATTCAGTCTATGCTCTCATTTCTTCATGGCCCCTCTAGAAAAAACTTTATCAATCTTTTTGGTCTCTGAGACAACATAGTTTTTCTTAGAATGGTTTCTCTGTTGTTTGTCTTCCTTTTATACTGCTTTGAGTTTATTTTGTCCCTTTTTCTAGTTCTCCAAAATAAAAAGTTAATTATTGACTCTACTTTTCTTTTACAAAGTCTAGATCATAAATATCTATATATTTTAAACAATTCATTACTGATGAGATTTTCTCCATAGTCCATAAATTTGTGTATGTTGTGTACTTATTTTCATACATTTCAAAGTATTTTATAGTTTATCTCATTATTTCTTCTCTGATTCTCTGGTTATTTATGACTATATCATTTAATTTCCTCATGTTTATGTCTTTACATCCCATGCTAGTATTGACTTCAAATATTAACTCATTTTAGGCAAAGCACACACTTAGTCATTTTAAACTGATTAATATTTAACTTATTTTGACCTAATATATCCTCAATTTGGAGAATTTTTCATATTGCCTTGGGAAGAGTCTAGATTATTTTATTAAGTAAAATTTCCTGGAGATGTCTATTAGATCCAGTTGGTTTGTCTACCCTCTTCTTCATATTCTATTGATGTGGGAGTCCCCTCTGTGTGCCATGATTACCATTAATAAAGAAACTGCTTTGGACCTACAGCAAGGCAGAACTTAGGTAGGCAGGCAAAGCTAGGCTGAATGCTGGGACAAAAAAAGGCGGAGTTAGAAATGCTATGGAGCCGCCACTGGAGATAGACGTGCTGAAACTTTGCTGTTAGGCCACAACCTTGAGGTGATGCACAGGTTACTAGAAATGGGTTAAATTAAAATGTAAGAGTTAGCCAATACGAAGTTAGAGCTAATGGGCCAAGCAGTGTTTTAATTAATGCAGTTTCTGTGTGATTATTTTATTTCTGGGTGACCAGGACAAACAAGCGGGCTCCCTACAACATTCTGTCTACTCTGTCCACTCCTGAAAGAGGTCTGAAACTATACACCCTTTGTTGCTCAACTGTTCTCTCCCTTCAGTTATGTCTGATTTTGCTTCAGATAATTTGGCTAAATTTTAGACGTTCTTATGTTTAAATTATTATGCTTTTCTGATAGACTGATTTTGTCATTATTTGAAGTGTCATTTTGAACCTATCAATACATTTTTTGAAGACTATTCATCTGATGTCAACAAACCACCCCACCATTCTTTTCACTATTTTAATAATATCACTTTTCTTCATACTGACTATTATACTTTTTACTAGAAATGTGTCTCTGATATACAGCATTTTGTTGGATCATGATTCTTATCAATTTATCCAGTCTGTGCTTTTTGACCGAACAGCTTAATACATTTACATTTAATAGGATTTCAGGGTTTTTTGAAGGTGTTTAGATCTGCCATTTTGAAACCTGTTTTCCATATTTTATGTACTGTTGTTCCTCTATGTTCTATAAATTCCACCTCTCAAATGAAATAGATTTTCATTTTCTAGCATATAAGTATTACTTATGCTTCACTTTACTATACTTAGAAGTAATTTTCATCCATCCTTATATTCCTTGAAGATTATGATTAATCTTAATTTAGCATAGTCTACTTCAGATTAATACAAATATAATTTCAATTTTCCTGTTCATTCTTCTTTCCTCTGTGCAGTTTCCACCAAAATCACATTTTTGGAATGTGAATGTGTATGGTATATGTGTTCACATATGTATAGATAGGTGTATGAGAATGAGTGTACATGCACACGTATGAACATACATGTGGATGCCAAAGATTGATAGTGGGGTCTTCCTTGATCAATTTTTACCTTGCTGAGGCAAACTCTTTCACTGAACCAGAACTTACTGGTCCATATTAACTAGCCAGATTATTAGAGTTACCTGTGTCTGCCTCTTAAGTGCTGTGACCATAGGCAGATCATCATGACCAATCAAAGTTTTTTGATAACTTTCATTAAATATATTGATTGATGATTTTGTACATGCATATAATGCAATCTGACTACTCTCACCCCTTATCTTCCCTTATATCCCTCTTGTCCCTGTCAACTGTTGTTCCTCTATAGGTATTCTTTCCTCGTATTCATGTCATTTTGTTTTCTTTGTGGTCCACTGAGTTTTTGACTTTAACTAGTGATGTTGGTGTGATAGTGAATTTGAAACTACCCATCTGCTGCAGTCCACAGGAATCACACAGTGAGATTTTAGCTGATAAGACAGAAGATTGACACACAAGAAAAAATGTGATGTGATAGAAGCAAACCCAGTTCATAAGGCGCTGAGCCTACCTCCTTTTGCATATAGACTGATTCTCACAGCCAATCTCTTGTAAAGCCATAAGCACTCTCCCTTGGTGCAAGATTCAGCAGAACATGGATTATTGGACATAACTCTTTCCCATGTACTGGTATATTGGGTCATCCTCCCCCTACTCTGTGGGACTTCCAGTGGGAAATTTAGTCACACATTCAATAACCTTGGTTCCCACAGTCTAATCTCTGCTTAGTTCCCTGAGATACATTAGAAGCCATCTCCCTGCAACTATCTTCCATTTGACAGGACACACAGTCAGGAAAGGAGTCTTTCATTTAGATCACATTTGGGATCTTCAAATATAAAGGGACATTCAAGCTCAGAGAATTGCCTTTGTTTTGCTTGTGTGTATAAACTAAAAAGTTTACAGAATAAGAGGAGAACAGCAGAAGAATAAGGAAACTAATGCATGAAATTACATAGCAGAAAACTCATTTCACCCTTAGATCTAAGTCCTGTGCTTACTGTAAGTCTTCTGACCCTGAGGAGACACTGAGGTTGACACTCAGAGGTCCCCGATATCTGTCCAAGTGTGGTGGAATCCTTAGTAGCTATGCAGCTGAAGACAATAGCTCTCCCATCCCCAGAACCCATCAGTAGCCAGTGGTTTGTTAGGGAGTGATAGGCTCTGTGGGCCCCTCCGTGATCCATGACTAACTGTTAGAAGGTTAAGTCTTGTGCAGGTCCTATATATATGTAACCACAGTTACTGTGAGACCATGATTACAATGCACGTGTCACACACAAAAGATAACATTTTGTGGCCCTCACTCTTACATTATAGGGCTTACATTCTTTCTACCCCCTTTTCCATGATGTTCCTTGAAAACTCAACCAACATTTAGTCTCAGTACTTTGGGCAGCCACAAGTCTCTTCATCTGCTGATTTCATTACAAAGATAAGATTCTCTGATTAAGGATGAAAGTAAATTTGTTAATGAGTATAAACATGGGAAAATGGGCACCCAAATGCACTGCTAGTGGGACTCTAATTTGGTACATTTTTGGAAACCCCTCTGACATTACTCAAACAAAACAAAACAAAACTTAGAGACAGAACTGTTATATGATCCAGCTGTTCCACTCATGTGCATGAACCCAAAGTACCTTGAATCGTAATATGAATATAAAGCCTCAACCATGTTCATTGCTGCTCTGTTCACCATCACCAGGAAATATAACCAGCACAGCTTTCCATCAATTGATAAATTGTTAATGAAAATGTGGTACATGTGCACAAGACATTAAATTCAACTATAAGGAAAATAAAATTTTCTGGTAAATGGATGGAACTGGAAAAGTTTATATTGGGGTAAACCAGATCAGAAGGACAAATGCCACATTCTTTCTCACAGGACATGTTAGTTAATTTTGCAGCTCCTGTAGAATCTGAGGAAACAGAATAGGGCCATTAACTGGGGTATGTCTTAGCAGAGGGGGATAATAGAATATATATGATATGTAAGTAGGGAGGGAGAACATCGGGGTTGGAATGGTTTAAGTATGGCTGGTATTGAAAGGGGTAGGGGACATGAAGTGAGAGCGTATGAAAAAGTCACATAGAAACCAAGTACTTTGTAAGCCAGTTCTTAAAGCCTAAGTTTTTAAAAGTGCCTAACAATATCATGCACACCAAGATAATACTGGTCCTTAGAAACATGATGCAGATTGTTCATAATGCATATGTTGACATGTAAGCTACTATCACACATCTCTCAGGGCTATTAATTTCTCAATTATGTTTTCTATTTTCCAGATTTGATAATTTCAGTTAATCTATTTTTACTTTTAAAAAATATCTATATTAATCCTTGACATGTTCAAATCTGCCATTGAGTTTCTCTTTGCTTTCCAACTCTAGTTTGTCTATGTGGTTATTTAAAAGAATCCATGAGCCACCCAACATAATCTCACTATATAGTTCACACCATCCTGGGACTTCCTCTGTAGATCAGGCTGTCATCAAACTCCCAGAGGTGCTCTCACCTCTCCAGTCATAGTGCTGGGATGCAGGTGAGCACTACCTTGACCAAGACAGTATGTATCTGCACCATGGTTTGCTACCCAGTGGGAAATCATTCCTTTTTGAGTGATGGAAATCATTCTTACACACTCTTTTATTACTTAAGAAATGGCTTTCTTTAGTTCTTTTATTTAAAACAGTTAATCGGAAAACTTTGTCTTTATCGCTGTTGAGAAACATTCTTAGAGGGGGAATTTAGGGTCTTTCCAAGTTTACTTTGGGCATGCATACTGATTTATACAAGCACATATTATTCTTAGCAATAATGTTGAAATTTTAAAGACCCCTCTAAGCACATCTTACTCCCATCTGATTTTTTTTGGTCAACTTTTAATTTGCTCCAATGATTATTGCCCACATGTGTTAGTTAGCTTTCTTATTCTCTAACAAAATGCCCAGGACTGAGTAATATATAAAGAAAAGACGTTTATTTACATTACAGTTTCAGGGGCTGACCATCTGAATCAAGCAACTCTTGGCTTCGCTTGGGAACCTCGGAGCAGATGGCAAGTACAAGAATACATGGAAAGACAGGAAGACAGACAGCGTCAGAGGCCAGGATCCATTAATTTACTCAAATGTCATAGGTGCCCATGAGAACTACTCGTCCAAGGTCAGCATCTATTACCAGAATTCCACTTCTAAAAGATTTCAGAACACTGGAGACTGAACTTCTAGCACATAAAGCTTTCGGGGGGGCGGGGGGCGGGGGTTGTACTCAAACCGTACCCAGCCACCGCACCGCTTCAGGAAGCTACACGGCTCGGCAGCTGGTGCTGTTTTTGACAGATGTCCCTAGGGGGAAAAGATTGTTCATACCACAGGTCAGATGAAGTAGAGTAATACCCTACAGGTGGGAATTTCTAGGGGGAATTCCTAAGAGTCCAAATGAGAAAAGTCTCAGAAGAGGCTTTTGAAGTCCTGCACCTTCTGCCCCCTCACAAGCCCAGTAGGCTGCTGGTTCCCACAAGTACTGTAGTTGTAAACTCTTAATGTTTTTAAAGCTAAAGTGAAGCTGAGGTAAGGGGGATGGGAGCAAGTCACAGTTTCAGGAAGCTCATTTTTCTCAATAAAAGCCTGCTGTGGGCCAAGTTCCTTGGGAAAATGACTCCGAATTAAAAGTTTGTGCACAGGAAGGAGTCTCAAGCACCTGTGGCTGAGAAAGATGGGACTAGGGGAAGGAAATAGACAGTTGATAGCATGTGGCTTAGGTTTTGATGGGAGAAAGTGATTCTGTAGAACACAAAGAGAGGAATTTGCCTTCATCTAAGCATAGCATTGTGTAAAAAGTAATCTTTAGGACAAGAAGTAGACAATTGACAGAACTCTGTCACATGAATAAGCCATTAAAATATTAAAATTTTAAGCTATGATAATTTATTTGTGTATTTTATGTGTATGAGTGTTCTATCTTCACACACACCAGAAGGCATCAGATCCCATTACAGATGGTTGTGAGCCACCATGTGATCGCTGGAATTTGAACTCAAGACCCTGCAAGAACAATCAAGTGCTCTTAACCCCTGAGTCATTTCTCTAACCTCCATTCTTTATTTTGTGTGTTGAGGTTTTAATTTTGGAGGTCAGAAAACAACTTTCCAAGAGTCTGTCCACTTCTACCATGTGGTTCCTGGGGATAAGGTCTTAAACTCAGGTCATAAGGCTTGGTAGCAAGCTCCTTTATCCATTGAGCCATCTTGTGGCCTAGAAATAAAAAAAGAAAAAGAAAAACAAAACAAAACAACACAAGTCTCATAAATGAAAGTGAAGATCATTCATTAGTGAAATTGAAAGAAGTTTCATAAGATGGAATTGCATCTGAGGAATGAGGCAGGAGACAGAAACAGATAACAAACCTAAATAAATCTATTTGGTTTACAATCCTTCTAAAGAAGGCAAGAAATCAGTCTTAGTGTCATAAAATTAGTGATTAACTGTGATCAGAGTCTCATTTTTGGAAACATCATCCAGGTTACTTGGCACGGTGATTCAGAGCAAACTGTACTCATCTTAGGTCGCAGCAGAGATTCCTGACTTTGCTGCAGAAAAGGATTTCAGAGGATCAACTATGAAACCTAGCTGACGTTTGTTAGAAAGACATTTTAAGATCGACTTAAAGCACGGAAGTTAATAAAGAGGTGCCCAGGCAAAGGGTAAAATGCTCCCAAGTGTGAATGTGGGCATTCCAAGAGATCATCTGTAGGTATCGTAGCAACAGACACACATGGCTATAAAGTTGAATACCAAAACTTTGTTAAGTGACTATTTTTTTATTTTTCTTTCTGTAAATGAGAGCTCAGGTTGGCTCCAGAGGTGCATTGGACAGGATCACAACAAGGTGAAGCTAGGGGTCACAAAGGTTCTTAAAGATTGACTAGACAACAAAAGCTTTAGAACAGGGACAAAAACCAGGCTGTATTTGATGGTCATAGACTTTGTCTCATTGTCATTTTGTCATTCCTCTTTGAAAGCCCTGTGTAGAATGACATTGTCTGCATGAGAACAACCCTCGCAGACAACGTTAACTGGACTGGCATTCTTGACAGTCAGCTGAGAAGCTTCAATCTGATTCTTTGAGGGAACCCTTTCCCTTACCTTCACCTTCATTTTCCTTGCCATTCTATCCTGTCTCAAAAGGCTTGGTACACAAGGGATGATAAAAGACCAGACACTTAAGTTCTATCTAAACTTGATTGACATTTACCTCTGGAGTTCCCAGTGGTGTTAGTTAGCTAAGGCCTTTGTGGAACATCTTTATTTACCCAGTTCTGTCTTTCTCACCCACAGGTGTTGGTTTTGCGCCCCCTTGCTAATTTGTATCCTGTATCAAATGCAAACCTCCATATCAAATGCAAACCTCCTTTATTTTCTGAGTAACTTGACATGTAGTCAAGAAGAAATATTGAGACAGAGATTAACAGTGAGGTGTCACCTGTGACAAGTTGATTCTTTGCATAATGATGTAATCTTTACTCCCGGAGAGCAATACCAATGACTGCCACAGAGGGATGCAGAACTTTCCTCAACATAAACTCAATAGCATCTACTTCTTCAGTTCCATGAATCTAGCATTTGGGAAATAAATGCATGCCCTAGGTGTTTCATTCTCCAATATTCACACGAAAATGATCGGTTTGTGTGAAACCTGACAGATTTATAGGGACCACCAATGCCTCAGGCAAAAAAAGCAAACAAATCTATTTAACAAGGTGAGCACCTGCAGATTTTAATTTATCTCATCAGCAACTCCATCTGCCCATTTTAAGGTAGCAACTTTGAACAGATGAAGGATGTGATCTTATTAACAGCTTCTACTGACCATAGTTTGTACATTAATATTTTTCTCTTATAAAGAAATAACAAGAAATATCTAAAAGGGCAAATTTTGTAAGTCCAACTATAGTAGTTAAAGTGTGTGTGTGTGTTGTTTATATTAAACAAATGACCAGCTTGACTGAGGGATAAACTGAGTTGAATGTGATTAAATAGTAAAATAAATGAGCATTTCATACCCAGAAATACAACAGAGCAAACTCGTATTAAGTTGATGACAAAACAGGAAACATGTTTTTTTGTTTATCAGGATTAAATGCAGAAATCATTATTGTTCTATGTTTCACAACAAATATTTAAAAGATCCAACTATGAGAGATGAGACACTCAAACCATGCCCCTGCTATGTGTGATTTTAAGGGCAAGCCTCACATGTAACTCATTTTATCTGCAAAGTCATTCAAAAGGATGCAACCACACAAGGTTGTTGCAAGCATTAAGTTAGTAAATAATAAAATTTGCTAACCAATTATATAATAAAATATATTTCAATTAATATATATTTATATATATTCCTTAAAAATTGGAATAACTTTTTTCTATGCTGGTTTTAGAAAATTTGCCTTTTACTTTTCATTAAAGTTTCAGAGTTCATTTATGACCAAATGAGGATGTAAACCTTACCTCACGTGGCTGTTTCCTCTTCAGTTTCTTTTCATTTTACCACAAAACCTATGTCATTTATCAGAAGTTTATTTAAGTTCTTTTCTTAGAAACAAGAAGTCACAAATTTGAAGGGTATTTTGGGAGGTCTTATGCACTCGCAATTTCATCAAATATTCAGACATGCCTAAATGAGATCGTTTGCAATTCTAGTCAAGGAATACTCTGGTACAAAGTAAATCCAAATCCAGCAAATAATTGAAGTAATTTAAAAGAAGAAAAATGAGAGAATTCACAAAAAGTATAACACAGATGTAAAGGTTCCTGACTAATCCTCTGGTAGTACTCAAGGCTCAGGCAGGCAGATTGTGATGTGTTTGTGAGCAACTTGGGCTCGGTAGTGCCAGACTATCTTAGACTACACATAATGAAACTCTGTCTCAGGAGAAAAAAAAGCAACAAACAAATGGGGTGGGGTGGTTAGGCTGGAGAAATGACTCAAGTTATCAAGAAAACTTGACTTCCAAGCACTCTTGTTGGGTAGCTCCCAATTGCCTGCAGCTTCAGCTCCAGGGGGAATTGATATGCTTGGCCTACATGGGCACCTGCACTCTCATGCACATTCTCATATATAATCTATTTACATGTACCTAGTTTAAAATAATAAAAATCAGTCTAGGATATTAGATTTTCTGTATGTGTACCTTTCCTCTCCATACCAGAATGCTGAGTGTAGCCAAGTTATTTGTTGTCATGGTGTAAAAATGTGGTCAATGGTTTCATTTTTAATAGAATCTTCATCTCCATCTGAAGCCTCATCATAATCACTGTTATCTCCATTTCTTTCATCATCCTGGTGTTATGAGGCCCAAAATAATCAAGCACCAAGCTCCCCTTTGCTGCGTGGGTCTTCTCTAGTTTTCTTTATCAAACTATTCCATACTTATGTCAATCAGCTCAAAAATTTGATTGATATTGTGAGGTATAATCATAGAAATCACTCCACTTCAATGGAACCCTAAGTTACATAACAGACATGTGTAGAAAGAATGAACAAGTAAAAGAAAATATGTGATAGACAGACAGATAGATAGATAGATAGATGATAGATAGATAGATAGATGATAGAT
>LOJH01019746.1:1926-21075 GCA_001685095.1 Ellobius talpinus | reverse complement strand
AATAGAAATATGGTTGGATACAAAATAAATATATCAAAATCAGTATTTTAATTCTATATACAAATGTATGTGTACATATGTATGAATTCCTAAGTATATAAATACAACCATTCCCGGACTGTATAATGTTGTATGTCTATAATTTCAGGGCTGACCATTTGGTATTGGTTGGATACCAATTGGTATCCCTTCCCTTGGGAATATTGTTTCCCCCAATCTCATCCTTCCTTAGTTGCCTGTAGTTCTTTGTGTAGGGTTAGGGCCATCATATCTATTGGTGTTGTCCTTGTTTGGGTATTGTTTAGGCAGCTATGCTGATGAGACTTCATGGGTGTAGCTTCACTTAGCATTTCTAGGAGACACAATCCCACAGCAAATTCCCTGACCTTCTGGCTCTTAGTTTTTCTGTCCCCTCTTTCATGAGGATCCCTTTGGTGCAGGAGTTGTGATGTAGATTTATCAGCTGGAACTAGGCACTAGTTTTGTTTTTGTTGCTGTGATAAAATACCCTAAAAAAGGACAAAGGGGTCATTTTGACTCACAGTTTGAGGGTACAATCCATCACAGTTGAGTAGTCTTGGTGACTGGAGCATCAAGCAGCCAGTCCCATTGCAGCCGCCATCAGGAAGCAGACAGCAATGGATGCTGGTGCTCAGCTAGCTTCCTCCTTTTGGTCTATGATGCAATCTCAGGGTAGGCTTTCCCACTTAATTTATCAAAATAATTCCTCAGAGGCTAACCTCCGCTAAATCATCCCTCCTAGATGATTCTAGACCCTGTCAAACTGAAAACCCACACTAGCCATCACAATCTTGTGTTTCTCTGCCTTTTTCTTCTTCTCTAACAGTTTTGGAGTTTTGAAAGTAAGAACATTTTATAGCTAATAATTATATATTCACTGTTGACCAGGGGAAATGGGGGTGGCCACTGGGGAGAAGAAACTTGTGGCTCTGTTCTCCTTCTAGAGAACCTGGCCCAGAGAAGCAGGGTTGTCTGCCAGCTCTAGCCAGACTTCAGTATCACTCAAGTCCTAAACCAGCCTTCTCTTGCTCCACCAAGGATGCCTCTTATGGAGGTGTTGCTCTGCGGACTCGCCATACCATGTCCGACACTTAGCATCACACAGCTGGGGAGAGTTCTCTCACCCCACCCTTTCCTCTGCTCTCTCATCTGGCTCTATCACTAGCACCTCCCCTACATCCATCTCCTGTGACAGTGAGATACAGCCATGCTTCCAGGCTGCCAGTGGGGACCTGAAAGAGCAAATCATTTGGGAAACTATAAATAATTGAATCATGATACTCCATCATTCAGTAGAACATTGGTCTGGTCTGGGAAGAGCCTTGGCTGCTAAAGCACACATATTACAAAGTAGATGAGACAAAAAGTACATCAACAGTATAGTATCAAATTTTATAAACTAATAATACACACATAGAAAGAAAGATGAGCAGACGTTCCATTGAGGTACGTAGGGTGGCTGGAACTCTCCAATAGAATAATGGATTTATTTTCTCTATTTTTCATGTTCTCTGCAAAAGAAAAATATACATTATTTCCTCCTCAGATGTTGGGGGAAAAAAGAGTTAAAATCAATGCCACAATTTGTTGCCACCTCAGGCAGCAATCCAGGGAAAGCCCAGTGTAGGTGGAGATGACCTTGATGAACTGGGAGAGAACAGAGCTGGCCCCACCTGGATTAGAGGGAAAGATGTGGTTAGGTGGCAGGAGGGGCTACAGCCATCAGCCGGAACTGTGAGGAGCCAGGAGGAAGTGGCCACAGCCATCTGCAGGAAATGGGAAGAGCCAGCAGGAAGAGGGCCTGTGAGAAACATCCCAGAGAATACTTAAGTGCAGAGATCCTCAGCTCCCGATCACAGTCCATGGGAAGCTGTGAGGCTCATGAAACACCCACCTTCTCTACAGACTCTGATTCCTGAGTTCAATGTTCACCCAAAGAAATCCTCATGCCCCCTCACCAGCCAGCCCTTTGGATCTTAACTGTCCTATAACGGTCCCACACGTACATCTGCCAGAGAGCTTCAGTGGCCAAGAGTCTTTGGAAATACTACCATAGCCACAGCACGGTTCCCCAACCCTTCTGATCCCAGAAAGGCGGCTGTCCCTTAGAGTAACTTCTGCTATAGACTTGGAGCTCTTTTCTTTTGAGCCATCTGGTTCCCCGTCCAAACCCATTTGCTTGGATTATACATAGGTGACTTGTTCCAAGAAGGTGATGTATGTCAAATGCTTAGCAATGCTCAGGCGTCCACTACGTTCTGGGACACAGGAACCATAAGAAATGTCTTTGGTTGGGGGAGGGGCTGTGATAGAGTTTATACAGATGTGGCCCTTCAGGGTAGTCTCTCTGATACAAGCACACCTCACTTTCAGATTCTCAAGTCGGAGAAGGACCTATCCCTGTCCCTCCCCACCAGTTCTCCTTGCTGTGACCTGGAGAGACCTCTGCTAGCTCAAGGATGAGCACATTTGAAAAAAGAAAAAGAAAAAAAAAGGAAACAGATCTCATCCCCTGCCCTTGAAAAGATGGAAGTAGGTACTTTTGGAAATTACCCCAGGCACGTTAACTTATAGCTTTGGGAAACTAAGACTTTCTAAAGACGTTGCGGGGGGGATACCATCAAAGTCCTGGAATTTAGATACTAGGAAGGAGGGCCCTCCAAACTGCCAGATCTCCCCTGAGTTGCTGTTTGGCTCTTAGGGATTCCAGAACAGCCTGTCTCCTTGAAAACCTGCATGTATCCATCTTTTATATTCCGCCTTTGCTTTTTCACTTATGCATCTTAAAGTAAATCATACCTGACACTCTTGGACACAAGTCAATGGAGCCATGCGGCTCAAGCTGCTGTTCCAGAGGACACTTCCATTTCTCTAAGAAACACCAACCCCATGAGAGTCCCCTTCGTGAAGTCTTCTGGCCAATGAGGAGCTGACTTGCCAAGAAGGGAATCTGAGGTACTGGGTACTCTCTCACCTCCACCCTGTCCTGCCCAAAGGCTACCCAACCCAATCTCCCTCACATCCTTTGAGGTTGAGGGTAATAGGGAAAGCAGCCTGGGAAGACAAAGAGTTGGACACAGGATAAAGGGTCCAGGCTTGCTCATTTTTCATCTTCCTTCTTCCTAACTAGAGCACGCATGGCTTCTTCGAATCTCAGGAACCCTGAGAGATACTGGGCGTGAAGGCAGTTATCTGCCCAATGGTTAGACTACTTAGGGTCCTTTGGTGCAATCTACTGCAAAAATAGGTCAGAGCACATAGGTTAGTTAGCTCTGGAACCCAAAATCTGGGTCAAAGAAATTCAAACTTCAAGGGGTTGAGGAGGCCATCTACATCCAGTAGAGGCAGAGACAAAAAGGTTCAAGCCTTTCTTTGGGACCATTATTCCCATCTCACCCAGCATAACTCAAGGACTACTTGGGACCTACGAGATGCTCTGGTAGGATCACTCAATTTTAAAGTTGAGCATCATTTAATTTTGTTTTTGTTTTTGTTTTGTTTTTAAAAAAAGCATCTTGAGTGGTGTGTACCCTTGGAATGCCTAGAGATGAACAAAAAATGTTTCACCGGGCACAACTTCACCTACCCTATGCACTAACTTCCTAGCATTATCCAAGACCCACTAAAGGATTTGACAGCTCCTGACAGCAGCTTTAAAAGCTTGCCTGGGGAAGGACAGGAGTAGCGGCCCTTGAGCCACCCAGCACTGGGACAGCCTCTGCTCAGGTGCTAGAAACTCGCTGAGGTGGCACAAATTCATGAAGGACCTCCCTTCAGCTGGTTCTCTGTGGTGGATCATAACAGACGCCCCGAACTCTGGCAGAGGCCCCGTAGTAGAAGAACCAAACTTGAACAAGCTTCTGCTGGTATGTAGGCTGTAAGAGAGGCCCAGGCTGAGAGGTCTCAACAGAGCCACCCTACAGGTGTCCCTCCAGAATCTCACCCACCTCTCACTGCCACTCACCTCTGCATACTTTCTGTCACTCTTTAGGTAGAGAGGCCAAGTGTTAAGGTCTCTGGGTGAGAACGGTGAGCAGCAGTGCCCATGGGAAATCCTTTGAGAGAAGGGGAGCTACCGGGTAAATTTTTACAGGAAAAGCAAACACTTTTCTCACCCCAGGGTCTCATCTAGGTTCAAAACTAAATTGCCCAGTATGGACTATACTGTTTAAGTCCCTCCCATGTACCCTTTCTCTTGCTAAAGAAACATATTTTACCCCCATAGACCAGTCACTTAAAGAGACCTGGAATCCCATAGGTTTCAAATTAAGGAGGGCTCATCAGGCATTTCCTGTAGGGTTGGAATTGAAGGGCAGCTGACTGTCCGTTCAGTCCCAGCTTGCAGACGGTAAAGCTGAGCTCCTCTGACACCCAAGAACTAGAGGACTCCCAATCTGGCCCACCCTCTACTTTTCTACCTTTCCCAAAACAAGAAGTCTTAATCTGGAATTTTTCAAAGGCATTGGGGCAGTTCGGAGAAGTGGCATCCTTGCCTTGCATCACCCTGATGTCTTGAGAAATGCTGTTTTTCTATCAGCTGGGCCAAGCGTTTCCAGGGATGTCACCACAGGCTCCGAGCACTCTGGCATTGCCAGACTCTGATTGACCCAGGTGCTACTGGTTCATTGTAGCTAATAAGTTACAGGTTGGGAGCCTTTTCTTTTCTTGTTTTCTTGTTCTCTCTTGTCCAGATTCCCCCTTTGTTCCAAGCTTCCTTGGGACACATCCAGCAGATGGATTTTATCAGTCATTACTAACCAAGTGGTACATTCATCCATCTCTCAGGCTCAAGACACCACAGTCTCCTGAGCTCACATAAGGCTGTCATCATCTACAGATGTGTTCTGATCAGTCTGGATGAAACAAGGAAAACCAAACACAATATTAAAAGGTGCTGAACATTTTCTGTTATGTACACAATCCCCCAGCATCTCACTGGGTAGACATGAGTATTGGGGGAAATATATATATAACAATCCAAGCGATGTATAAGTGCCTACAAGATAAGGTGGGACAATTGCAGTGATCGGCACAGACAGATGGAATGATAGGTCAGTGGGAGCGGTAAGAGTATGCAAGTTCAAGAGGACCTAAGATACCAGAAGTTCAGCACAGAGGGAAGGAGGAGCTGTGGGGAAGCTGGTTCAGCCAAACCAAGGAAAAACAAGTAAGACAGTTTGTGAAATCAGCAATTAAGACTCGTGGAGGCCTTCTAAAACATCAATGAATTGATGTGGCGTTTCTTCAGAATCACACACACGATTCTTCTAGAAATATAAATGTTACAAGCAGCAATCATGACTGGAGTGGCTGCAGTGGACTCAGGAGGTCCTGGAGCATCATTGGCAATGTGGCACCACTTTATAAGGCTGAGAAGAAGAAAGGCCTGCAGGTGGCACTGTCTGGGCTTCCTGCAGCTGTAGAGGACAGACAATGCCTCTGCATCCCTTCCACCCATGTGTTTCATCCTTGTCACACTGTAGAATAGGCTTCGAAGAGAGGGGCCTGACAGTCCTTTCCCAGATCAAAGAGACAACTGAGACACCAACGGGCAGGAAGTGCCCGGGACTGGAAAGTCAGTACCTATACTGTGTTGGACTTGGAGAAACACCTAAGCTCTCCCATGTCCAAGGTCTGCAGGTCCCCCTTTTCAGACCTAAGTTCATCCTTTGTCTCCAAGGTGTCTTCTAGTTGTGTGTCTGACCAGATACTAACTGTTTTCATTTACTGGTATGATACCTTCTTAATGAGGTGAATGCCATTTCTAGCCATAAAATCTTGTGTTTCCCTCTGTGTCCTATGAGTGGGGATGATGGTGACAGTAATCTTAACTACTTGGGAAACCAGTTGTTGAATGGGGCAGAGCCATATCAGCCCAGTTCCTGAGGGCCAACCATTGGAACAATTCCCTGTGCTGTGCTTTGAGAAAGAAATAGGCATTGATTATGTCTGAATAATGATCTTTCGTATCTACTTGCTACATCAGCTTTGCTGACCTAACATGATCTCAAAGACCCTAACCATTTGACTGCATAACTAGCTACCCAACCGCTTACAGTTCTAACCTTTGAAACTGAAAACTAGGTGGACATTTAAATGAAGGGCTACGTAATCACAAACCTGTGGAGGTGTCGTCCTCTGCCAAGCTAGTCCACCATTTGAAATTTAAAGGCCAATGTGGAAAGTCACTCCATGGAAGACTCTACCAGAAGTTTGCCTATCAGACCTTCCAAGAACCTCTCAAAGAGACCAACTACTTAAAAAGGAACTAGATTCAAAACAAAAGGGGAACACTCCCCTTGCCCTGGTGTGTGAAACATCCCGTAGGGAGTTAGCAGTGTACCTCAGAACAGTTCCCTTTCGTCCTGAGCTCCCCAGCACCTCTGTTTAAATCTGAAGTTATCAGAAACTCACTGGGCTTGGAACAGGGCTTCCAGGTGCTCGGCCTTGAGCAGGCCTTAATGCTGCACTCACCTCACAGCCGAGGGTGTGTTTCCAGCTGCCTTCTAGGAATACAGTACTCTGTATTGGGCTTTAAAAAGAAAAAAAGCAACTGAATTCAGTGATCAAACAGGTTCTTGCCCACCAAGTTCCTTTGGAGAATGATGTGATAGTGTTGGATGTGTGAGAGCGCGAAACTCAGAGACTGGAGAAGGAATGGGGCTGCTTTCCGCCCTCAGAGTCTTGCTTCTCGAGCTGCTGCAATGTTGAGGGCTAACTGGCATGGCCAAGGGGGAAATAACTGAAATTTCTGTGGGTAGGAAAGCTAGGAAGAACCTAGACTAGGGGAAAACTGACCCTCAGCTGGGCACAAAGACAAACGAATCCTTGAGGATGCCCTCAAAGATCCCACTGGAACATACATTTAGAACGTGTGTTGGCAAGTTGCACGCATGATGTCTGATGTATTGTCTCTCCCCAGTTCCCAGTGAAATTTCCCTTGAGGTTCCCTCTTTCTAAGAATTTTTACTGCCTTCCTCGTGGTGGCCAGTGAAGAAGTGTGGCCCTTGAGACACGTGAGCTGCCCTCCTCTAGCAGGAGGACATTTTGTCTAATAAAAGCAAGGAACCATCCCTGCCCCTCCAAACTATCCCCAGCTCTGTGTCACAGGAACTTCACCAGACCCAAGGGGGCTCTCCCGTTTTCCTGGAAATTGTCTTCAGTGGCGATAGGATGGTGATCTAGCCTCCCCCTCCCTGAGACTGTCTCCAAGCCAACTGAGGGAGCTGCTGCTCTTGGACCCATAGCTTTGCCCTTTCTGGCCCCCAGGTTCCAATCAAAACTTTGATTATCTTGTCAGGAGGGTGGATTTGGTGAATTTGAGCCCCCTGACTTTCCTGAGCATCAGTAGTGATTCAGGTGGCAAGCTTAAGGCAGAGACCTGTTTTTGTTCTTCCTAACAAAGGGGAGAACCCTAGGGAGGCAGAGGGGAGAGGAAGGCAGTGATAGCATTCAAAAAAGGAACAAAGATGACATTTTGTCAGGTGGACCTACACAGACACCTGAAACAACAGTCAAGCATAGAATCCAAAGTTTTATGTGATTGAAATGGCTGGGGAGAAGATGTGGGGCTGGCTGTATTTCTCAATTCTAAACACACGGATCAAGAATTCAAGCAGAAGGCTAAAACCAGGGGACAGTAAGAGCTCCTTTCCTTCAACAGCCAGAATCCAAAGACATGCTTTGGCATTTGAAGATCTGGAACCTGGAGCAAAGTGATACGGTTCACCAGCCTCAGCAAACAAGTGCCAGGGCTGGCAGGAGGGATGGATCCAGGGGACCGCCAGTTTCCTCATGACATTGTGTGGGCTCAGTAGATATTCTGAGAAGTGTTGCATTGCAAAAATGCAAATACATTCAAAGCACATGCCATTTCCATGTTCTGGAAATAAGATGTCCAGAAAAGACTGCGGCTGAATGAAGTCTTTCTCAATGTCTGCCCTCTGGTGAAATCAGATGCCTGAGCCCTGAGATGTTGCTAACTGGTCTCTCTGAATTTGTGCCACACCTAGATTGTCCAGGCCATAAGTTAGGCTGTCTCTTTTCTGTCTGTCTATCTGGATGGATGGATGGCAGTCTACCTCCTCAATGCTGCACAGCATTCTCCTCTCGATGAAAGAAGCCTCTTGCTTCCACGTGACCTGCTCTATCTTGCGGGTATCATTTGGGTAGAAGGAGCTGCCCCCAGCTCCGAAGGCGAGTGAGAAGAGCTGGAGAGACTCCAGATGTCCTGCTCTAGCAGCAGATACTGGAGAAACTCATTCTTGGCCTAAGAACAAGTAAAATGTTGGGGGAAAGGTGGTTTGCGGCACAAAGAGAAGAAAAGTCCACCCAGAAGACATAGGAGAAGGAAAGAGTCCCCAAAGCCACCCTCACAGAGCTGAAGCAAGCCTTTCCAGAAAGGTGGGATCTGGATGAGCAGGGCTCTATTTTCCTATTTGTCTGCCTAGGGAAGGCTGGGGGTTGGTACATCCCTGGAGTCCAGCACTGGAGCTGGCCCATGGTAGGTGCTCAAGTGAGTATTTGTGAAATGAATGAATGAATGATGAGTAGATAGATAAGCTTCTTACAAACTGAAAGTTGACCTACAGAACTGAGGTGGCACCATGCTAGCAGAACTACCCAGGCTGACTTCCATGAAAGACCGAATGGATATGCTTTTCCCAGGAAACTGTGGGACGACCAGAGAAGGCATGGGGTCTCCATCCAACATTCCTCAGGACAGAAGCCTGGTTTTGTTCCTTTTTCTGTTTTTGTTTTTTGTTTGTTTGTTTGTTTGTTTTCCTCCACATCAAAAACTGATAAAAGTCCAAGGCCAAGGAAATCTTTAGACAAAAAGAAAGACCTCAGCACTTGGGGCCGTAAGTCAGCAAGATCTTCCTTCGTGGACCTTCTTGGGTCTGCTTCCTCTCCTGGCCTGGCCCTGTCTGCCAGGTGATGAAAGGGGCAGACTCCAGGCCCTTGGGGTGACAATTCACATGCCATTTTCTGCTCTCAGTCCAGGGCCCAGGCCCTCTGCCATCTGCCCTTTACCTGAACTCTCTTTTACTTTTTCAGCCCTGCATATCTCGGAAGCTAGTGAGAAACCCCCAAGCTAGGCTGGGCCTGGAGAAGGTGCTAAGATTGCTGCTTCTATGAATGGCCTACCAGGCAGGTGAACTGTCCATTGGAGTCAATAAGCAAAAGAGGGCAAGATATTTCTTTTTTAAAGTCATCTTAAAGACATCAAAGGGAGAACAAGACAGTACTGGGCAAAGGCAGGCACAGAGAAGAAAAACCAGAACTTAACCCAGTTCTCCATGCTGCTTTTTGTCACTGGCAGATCCAGGTGGATCAGCTTAGACCCTGAGTTGACCTTCTGATTGGTTCATAGGCAAGGGTCACAGCCCAGGATCCAGCCACCCTGGAGATTCACTCTCTTGGCATAAATAGGGGTGATCCAGAATTAATTAAACCAACCTTTGATGGGCTTGCATTTCACATTCACGGTGCGTCGGGAAATACACGGTGGTAAAGTTGTTCTGCTGTACTGCGGGCCATCCAGGCATGGTAGTGTCAGAACAGAGAAACACTTGGCCTGAGAGAGAGACGGATGGCCTTGAATGGTCCCCTACAAAGTCGACCACCCTACAAGCCTTTCCTCACCAAGAACTCCTAGAACATTTCTCTCTCTTATAAAAATGCTTTTAAAAAAATCCCAAATTTGTCCCCACAGAGATGCTGATGCTGTCTGGACCACCTGGATCCAGATGAAGACTATGATGCTGATGCTGTCTGGACCACCTGGATCCAGATGAAGGCTATGATGCTGATGCTGTCTGGACCACCTGGATCCAGATGAAGACTATGGAATCAGTTATGCCCAAGCTAGAGGCTGCATCTTGCTAAATGAAATGAATCAGAACTATTCCAGTTTGACCCACTCAAAGCCCCCACACATTTATCGTTAGGAACAATCATGCTCTCTCAGCCTCTGGGGAGCCCATTCCCCAGGAGGGATTGGGAAACTAACTCCATGCTCTTTGTTACAACAGTTTCCCATGTGATACATTCAGAACACAGCTTAGTCATTTTTCTGAGCCATGGTTTGGTGCTCCATTAGTCCAGAAGTTTCCCTTTCTGTCTCCTCTAGCTTCAAGGCTGACCACCTCTTGATCTCCATACGGGACAGCGGTGACTGCTACTCCATCATCTTTCCTGGAACTCTCAGCACAATCACAGATTTTGAGGGGTTTATTTGTTTGCTTAATGCCTGTGTTTTGCGTAGCAAAATCCCTACAAAAGCAGAAACTAAGGCTTGCTTTAAGGCCCCAGCTGGTCTCAGTTGCTGGAACCGTGCCTGGCACGGAGTAGGACTCCGAGTCCACTTCCGGGGAATGGATGCGCTCACATCCTTGTTTTCCTGAAGTACCTGGCTCCTGCTCCTTCTACAATGCTGGGGCTTCTCCTTGCTTCATTTTCTTCTTCTTTTGTCTCCTCCTTTTGTACAAGACTTCTCCTCTTACAACAAAGTTGTAAGTCACCAGGCTTGCTCCACCTCTCTAAAGGTATTCCCAAAGCCCCCACACACACCCGAAGCAAACCTCTCAACTATCGCTGTCACCAACAAAACCAGACTTTGGCTTTTACTGCTCAAGTGCAAGATCCAGGCAGAAAAGGGAGGACTAAAGCCCCTGTGCCCATCCCAAACCTGCATTGAGTGGCCACTGCAGGCACATGATGGAGCGAATATGGCAACTATCCGAATCCGAGCCCCTTCTCAGAGAAACAATGCTATTTGCTTAGGGCAGACACGGAGGATTGGGCCAGGGCTTATGGAGGGTCCCCCAGAGCCTGGCCCAATCCATATAGAGCCTGAGAAAAGAAGTTAACTGCACACAGTGAAGGAGGATGGGATATTTTTTAAATCTTTTTTTTCCGGGGTTGGCGGTTTCAAGGAGTAATTGAGGAAAGTAAGATAAAGGCAAGCAAAAAGAGCAGAGTAGGTACAAAGAGAATGGACACTGGCCTAGAATAAAGGGACTTGTCCGTTGGCAACGAGCCAGGATGAATGCTTAGCATGTCAGAAGTCCAAAGACATGCTTGTGAACCATGTGTATGTCTACCATACTCAGGCTGGTACTCCCCAGAGCACCCTACCAAACCCTTCCATAAAGTCAAATTACTAATGCCCAAACATTAAATCTTCACCCCAATACAATACAGTAAACAGAGCTGAGATCCCGAAGGCTGATGCTGGCAAATTCAAAGCATGCATGATTCCAAAGTCTTTGGCCTCCAAGGAAATCTTGTGGAATTGGATCTTAGTTCCCCAAACTATACAGCCCAAGGAAATTTAACCCCCTGTGGGGAACATCACCACGTCAAAGTGGCACTTGCCCTGAACAAGCAACGGACATGTGGCATGCTCGGGAACAAATGAGGTTCGCCGTGCAGAAACAAAAAGCTGTGGATGAGACAGGTGGAGCCAGGGGCAGACTTCAGAGTCTCCCAGGCTACAGGAAACAGTTTAGACTCTCAACCTGTTGGCAATAGGAAGTCATTGGTCGTTGGATATTTATCACCCAAAGGACTACCTATTTAGCGTCACTTCCGGGAAGAGGCCCCCCTGAGATGGCACCTGAGGGGCTGTAGAGCTGAGAGCCCAGTTAACGGATTCTGCAGGAGCCCCTCTGGCACAGGGGACCTGGAGAGGAATGGGGTGGCTGAGAAGACAAGGGCTGGGAAGGTGCTGAGCATTAGAGAGCAGATCAGTGGCCCACGAAGGACCAGGTAGGGGCTGAACTGAAGATGATGTAGACAACATGGGAGAAGCAGGACCCCAAGAATCCACAATAAAGGAGCAGAACCAGGGTGCATCCACTGGGAGTAAAAATCTCAGATTAGCCCATGTAAGAAGCGGTAGTTTTCTTTAAGAAAAGGAAAAGTAAACATTTGACTATAAAACTACTTTCCAGTTTAAATTTTTATTTCAGAAATGTATTCATATTCACCATTTTTAAAAGTCTTATCCATGAATTTATTCCATAAGAAATACACTCAACCAACATTGTGGAGGAGCTAGTGTTCCTTTCGGTCCAGAGTGTGTCTCCTCGTTTATTTCTTAAAGCTTGTATGCCACATATGCCTGGCTAGTGATGGAGACCTGATCCCCAAAGTAGCACATCTCAGCATCATCTTAAAAGACAGGACAGATGGACAAAGGGCCACATGCTGACTGAGAAAACAAGCTGACTGTGCTTAAGCATAATCGAAAAGTCACATAAAGCAGGAGACAGTGTCAAAAAATGTAAACAAAAAGAATTCAATATTCTTTCCTGAAAAGCAAGACAGAATCGCCTCCTATCTTATTAAAACAAAACCTGATGTGTCGGGCAGACAGGTTGCTGGGTTTGAAACGGCTGTAAATGAAGGGAATCTGGGTCAGGTTCTCCTGAGCTGAAATGTGCCAAGAATCTGCCAATACTTGAGTTTACGGATTCATTATACTTAGGCTAACACTATCCTCAAATGTTTCTTAAGATTCAAAATAATCACCAGAGAAGCTTTGAACCACATCCAGGTAACACCAAAGTCAAAACTGTAAGAAGACAAGGCAAAATGAAAACTTGTCTTAAGATAATTGCTTGGGATGGGTTCCCATGGGGGGGGCAAGCTCATCTGTAGCCAGTGCTCACTTAGGCAGGAAGAGTGACGTCCTTCGTGAGGACACTTGGAGCCTCCCAAGTGAAAGACCAAAGACTGTACACATCACTTGGGGTCACTGATCCATTTACTCATGCTTAGGTTTGGGCGAGGGCTTTTGCAAGCTACCCATGGAGGGGAAGATTAAAATTCCCTCCACATTACGGAAAAATGGTACTTGAATTTGTTTTATTATGTACTTCTAATGGGGTGGGGAGGTTGAAATAAAGTTCAAGTCATAACTGAAAATATTTTTGCAGAAATATGGCAAGCTATTCATTTACACGCAATAGTGAGTCCCAAGAGCCGGCACCAACAGCAAAAGCATCTGCAAGTTTCATCTCAACTCTTTAAACATCTTAGTGCAAATAATGACTTTTGGAAAGGGTGATGGCTATAACACAGGACAAATCTATTTTTCAAGGACAAGTGGCACTGCCCTGTTTTGAGTGACATTATAATTTCTCTGTCAGAGGCCAGGAGGGTGAAGCCACGGCAGGATTCCACACTATAGGAAACCCTTGGTGCAGCGGGCACAGCGCTCAACCAAATTCTGAGAAACATGGCCATGCTAAGGCCTAAGGGAAATGGGGACATATAAATAAAAGGAGTTTTAAAAGAAAAGGGGATCTTGAAAACTTAAATAAAACAAAGTTTCAGCCTTTCTAGGAAATTCTTGAGGGGAAAAAAATCTCTTTTCTTCTGAACCTAAAGAGAAAACTTGGGAGTCCTTAATCTCAAGGCTTTTGTCGCTGCTGTGAATCTTGTCTGGTTGGCCCTTCCCATGAAGGACCATACATGGAGAAGGAACTGCAGGAAACTTGTTCATGGCGCAAGGCTCTCTACCTAGATCACCTTCTCATATGCGGGTCTCAATCTTCAAGATAGAACCTACGCAGCTTCGTTTCTGCATAGGATTTTCCCGTCTTAGAGAACTCATATGTGCGAGCANGGGGGGGGGGCACAACCTGGGCCTTCCAGGTCTTAAGGTGGTCTGATCAGGTCACCGTTTAGACTCTGCTCACTGGTAAGGTTAGGTGGACAGAGATTTCATGGTCACTGACGACAGAAAGCTAAACGAACTGGGAATCACTGAGTGATGGCTTATACCTTGCCGCGGCATTGCGGTTGTTTTACTCCTGCTAGACATTCTTGCTTCTTTATTTATAGTTGTCTAATAACCAGATCTGTATTCCTTAATAATATTAAAAAGCAGCCTCCTATCAAATGTATAAAGACAAGAAGTTGGCTCACAATACAAATATGTTACACACCCTTACAGGTGCAGGGCTGAGGCCTGCAGCCCTCCACTGTGATTGGCCAGACTGCAGCGAGGTTTGTCTAGGAGCTACAGTTAAACGCTTGGGACACTAAATACATCCCTCACCTACTGTGTTGCTAGGGAACACTGAGCCAAGCCTATCACCTGCACTTCTACTACCGCGATCTGGCCACAGGCAGGAAGATGGGCCAAGGCTCTTCCCAGCTTGGGAAGAGTACACTTCCACTTAAATGTTCCTAGAACATGTTTTTCCACCCGTTTTCATGCTCCAGAGTTTCAACTTTCAATGAAGTCTGAACATGGTGCTTATTTGAGAACGACTTTCCCCGCTACACGTACACACCGGATATGTTTTTGCCTTCTGACCGCCCAGAAGGCTTGCTGAGGAGATGAACGGATGAAAGCTGTTTATTGGACTCCAGTTCCTCCACTGGAGGCAGGTGTCTTTAGAGAGAGACTTCCTGGTCAAAGTTCTGCCGCTGGACATTTTGAGGAGTTGACTAAGTCGGACTTCTGTGAACAAATTTTAGTGAGCTTACCTCAAAGTCATGGTGCTTCTGACTTGCAAACCACGGGAGAACCTTCTTGGTCTTCGGAATCCTGGAGGCAACTGCATCTGCTCTCAAGCAGAATCCATTATGGGAAAGCTTGGAGATGCTGTCCTTTGGAGTTTCTTTTGCTAAGCTTCTTCCATAGTGCTTGTTTTGTGTCTCATGGCCCTCAGAGTGAACTAGATCCACCCTTGTGCTGAGCACCAGGAACCCGGGCCTCTCCATTCGCGAGTACTTCCTAAGCTGCCGATGAATTTTCTCTGATGAGGCAAAGGGACCGTAGCTCTTCTGCCCTACCCATTACACGTGCCCTACCCATTAACTTGTGAGTCCCATCTTTCTATTTTCGGTGTGCATTGTTCAATGCAGTCAGACGGAACCAGTCTCAATAGTATTTAGGTGAGTTGCCACAGCTCCAAAAAACCAACATCCACAGTCCAGGCTGCAAAAGTCTGGCTCTCTCCAGCCCGTGGTGGCGCCATGGTAAATGCTTCAGAGCTGTGCCATCTGGATGCTGGAAGTACTGCTATGTGATAGACCAGGCCCCGAGCAGAAGGCCTCACTCACTCACTCAGCCTCCGAGCAGGTGCCAAGCAGCAGGCTTAGTGGCCAGTGGAGTGGCACTGGGCAACACTCAGCATCAAGCTTCAGAGGTGACTTTCTTGACCTTCAAGATGCTTTCTGAAATGCTAGCTTCCTCTTTCTGGGCTTAGGCTAACAGAAGAATCTCGTCTGGTTTGGACACAGAAGTGTGGCACCGGAGTCCAGAAGACATTCAGGGGCCCTGATTGAACCCCCGTGTGTGAGGGAGCCTCAGCCTAGCCACTCCCACCAGCTTCCTGCCCTTTGCTTGCTCTTCTAGATTCACCCTGCTGCTATCCTGGTTCTGTTTGGATTCTACCAGCTTCCCAACTCCTATTTTCCTTTGTACCAAGTAGTCTTCCACCTACAAAAGCAGCCCTCTGGCAGTCTGGTTCCTATCCCATGAGCAAAAGTCTGAGGTGCCCAAGCATTTCAATTTCCCCAAAACATATACCATCTGCTACCACCCTTTAAGACCAGCCTCCTAATGATTCGCCTCAGCTTTTAAAGTGTGAACTTGTTGCTTTTTTAAATTGCAGTTAAAGGCTCTGCTTCCTCTCCTCTACATCTGTTACTTCCTGGGACCGATTCTGGGTCACTGCTTGGCAAGCTTCCAAATGCTTGGCTTGCATCTGTTTTCTCTGGGCAGACAGTGGCACCAGGTCTCACTTTCTCTAGCCCAAACTGAACGCGACCTCACAGCACCCGCCCTAGAGATTTTTCAACATGCTTTACGAATATAACTCTTCCATCTTTGCTGCCAAGCCCTGGGCTGTTCCTACTGTACCAACTCCTCGGGAATCCATCCATAAGCTGTTTTCCTTGTGACTTGCTCCAGGCCTAGGTCACACTTCATGGGAAGGACTCTGAGGCAAGGCTCCTTCTCACACAGTCTACCTGCCAAGGCAAACGGGCCCTGCCAGGTCCGGAGAAGCCCCACTTAATCAGTTCTCCCTGTCTGTGGGTCACAAAGAAAGGGAAGCCTGTAGTACTTTTCGAAGTCTTCAACTACTCATCAGAAAAAAAGCCAGGCAAACACCTGCATGGCAGGGGAAGGGTTAACAGTTATCCTACCAGGCTAGGTAACCCCTTCCTCAGAGGTAAGGGCTGCATCCTGAAAATTCAGTTCCTCAAGAGAGATTGGGTCCCCTGAGACTGAGGGTGGATCTGTTCTCCACTCAAGTGACTACTGCTCTCTGAGGCAGATGATACACTCCAACAGGCCTCCTGCCCTCAGGTCTCTGGGATGGTATTTGGAGTCACACGTGTGACTCTCCCACCATGACGTCTTTGCCTGATCCCCATGGTTTTGATTTCAGGAAGTGTCATGGTATCTGAGAGTGCCAGGAACTCGGGCCAGGGGATGGGATGGGGGTGGTGGTGGTGGTAATTAGTGATATTGGGGCTGTGGCCCATGTTTGCAAGGACAGAGAGGCAAGAGGCAACAGTGAAACACGGTGTTGAAGAAAAGGCAACCTAAAAAATGTTCCCGCTCAAGACGGAGCCCTTGGACCAGGACCACCAGGGCCTCCTGGGGGTTTGATAGAATGCTGTCTTTGGGACTGCACACACTCTACCAACAGCATACCACATGACAGGGAAGGCTCCCGTGGTTAGTGCTCAGGAATCTTCATGCTGTGTGGCCTTGGCCTCCAGCGGGGGGGGGGTGACTCCTAGAAGCCTCACTAAGCTGAATGTGGGTGTCCCTTGACTTGGCTCCTCCTTCAATGGCCTGTCATACCTTCTCATTGGGCATATGACACTGCGGCCTCTTCTCCCAGCTCCAGGGTGCCCTCCCAGGCTCCCCGGACTGAGAAATATGTAGAAGGAACTTCCCACCCTCAACCCCAGCTGGCCTGACCATCTAATTGGGGTCAGCCACCCCACCACAAACAATGCCCCTTGGCCCCTTAAGGGTGAGGTTCAAGACTTTCAGACTCCTGGGACTCTCAGTCACAGGGCCAAAGATATAGTCATTCATTTAAAAGTTCACTGTGTTTTGAACCTATAAGATTGATGTACATCTGAACCCAAAGCCATTTTCTTTCCTGATGGATGAGGTTCATCACGTACTCTTTCAGTCACTTGGCAAATGAGTGTCTGTTGGCCACCCCCCATATCCTCCTCTGTATCCAAAAGGGAGCCCTAAGACCCAGGTACCCCAGGGAGAGTGAAGGGGAACAGAGGCCCCCAGGCCAGGTGGCCCAGGTTCAGAAAGGGTTTTCTTTCCTGGGGTGGAAACAGTTGGAATTCATGTAAACTCTCTGAGCTTCAGGGTCCATCGGGACAGAATTAAATAGAACTCTGCAGTCTCTGTAGCTCCTATATCTCAAACACCTACACTACAAATTCCCAGGATGTCATTCTGCCCATCAGGGCCCAGTCCTCAGGTAGCCACTGCGAGGTGGGACCTTTCTGCGTCCTAGGACATCTTCCCAAGGTTAACCATTCACGTTAGAGGAAAGATACAGCAGCCTTAAACACAAAACTCTAATAGAATGTAGTCTACGACCATGTATATTGGATAGACACACCTGGGCACAAACCAAACTGGATCTATAATCCACAAGATAGCTGTTTCAGCGTCAGGGGTAAGGAGTATCAGGGTTCTTGGGGGCTGTGATGGGTGAGAGAAAGACAGGTGGTGGGGTTGAAAGGTGGGTCGTGAGCAAGACACCCCAGCTCCCTCTCCTCTTGGAGTCCTGATCCGACAGGTGCCACATGGGCAGCAGCTGCCTCTCGTGGGCCTTGCCCTGTGTTTCAAGTACAGACACTGAGCTGCTCTCTGCCGGGAGAGGGGAGAGGGCAGGCTCGAGGATGGACCACTGTTTCATCCCAATGGCTGGACCTGGTGGGAAGCCCATGTTCCCTGGTGGTGCAAACTTAAAGATGGATCAGCACCCTGCTTATATGATCCCTCCTTCGTTTTTCAGGTTAGCATTGTCAAAAGCGAGGAGGAGGAAAGGAGGCTATTCAGCATGAGCTCTTCTTGGGAGCCATCCCCCAGGTCCTCACCCCTTTACTTGTACAGAAAGCCTTTCTCAGCCTGAGGTTTGGAGACATTGGCCAGAACTAGCCTACAAAGTACAGTTGGAAGGCTCCCCTTTAAATATTTACGAACGAGGCGGGGAGGAAACAAAAACAGGTCATGTGATCTAATTCTCAAGAGAAAAAGATTCCAAGGCAAAAACACAAAAGTCCCAAAGGTCGTTTGTCCTGGCAGAGCTGATCACTCCCTGGATGGTTCCTGAAGCCCTCATGCCTCTAATCTACTGCTTTATTCTTGGTTGTCTCTGGCAGAAAAATGTTGTCACTGTGTCTTCTCCACTCCCCGCCCCACCCCCACACGCTTGGACACAGTAACCGGTTAAGTACTCATTTAAAACATTCTTAAATTAAAAAACAAAAAAAGTAGGCTGAGGGTTTGAAATGCTGCAACCTCATAAGCAAGAGCAGGATCCCACATCTAACTCCCCAGGCCAGGCAGTTCCTTGAGCCTGCCCGTTGGAATGGCACCACCTGTCACAAGTGAGGACTCAACAGGTGTTTATAAAACAACAGATGGGAGGAAAATGAAGGCCCAGCAATTCCCGGGGGGGGAACACCCAAATACCATTGAGCCTCGCTGTTGTCTGGATAACTTATTTTTGCCTTCTTTTGGATTATTCACTGCACAAAATTTGGTCAACAGAAAGATTATGTTTTGATCAGCACCTTTTGACCAAAATTCTGCTATGTGAATTAGCCTCCAATGGTTTCTCTTCACGTCAAGGTGACTTCTACATTAGTAATCCGGAGAGCACTACGACTCCATCCTCTCCACAATAGTGGTCACTACACAACTTCCAGCCCAACACTGGGAATGCACTACCTCATGAGTCTTTAACTGTTCTTTTTTTTTAATGAGGCTGAGTGTTTGAAAAACTGATTCCTCACAAATCTGAGCAGGATTCCCAATTCTAATTCCCACTTGTGGGAAGGAGATAGATGGCAGAGCTGACAGCCTGGGCTGTTTTCCCCCAGCGGCAG